>JACCPG010004443.1:0-93398 GCA_016069955.1 Drepana arcuata | reverse complement strand
AAGTTCAGAAAAACTCATTGGTACAGTCGGGATTCGAACTTGCGACCTTTGCGTCGCAGGCAACTGCTCGAACCACTCGGCCACCACGGCTCTATCTAAAAGAGAATTATGTCGCGTAAATTACCGACCGTTATAATGGGTAGTTATAAATCCCCCTCCTGCCCCTGTAACGCATCGTAACGTTTTCCAAGACCCCCTCCCTCCTCCTAAACTCGTTTCGTAATACTCGACCGCTCCCTTAGGACGAAGACTAGACTAGACATGAAGAGTTAACACTCCAGATTTTGAGCACTAAGTATATTAATATTTAATTAACCACAGTTCAAACGTGCTTATAAACGAACCTGTTTTGAAAATAATACTACATATTTCTTTATAAATTTAGCTGCATGTAGTTTATTGCATTAACCTTTCCTTGTACTATCCCCAAGTGTTTTTTGCTAACACTGGCAACTCTATATAAAAATGCCTTATTGTATAACATACACAATTTTCCTTGAGGGTACCCGATGGAGACTGTAAGTATGCAAGGGTATAATAACACTATTTATGTCGGACATAAACTAGTCGAAGTTAGTAAAAGATGGTAAGTTACTGCATTATTCTGGGTATTATTAGTAGGACCATCCATTCTTGAGCTGTTGATACATTCTTATGCTACTCGGTACATAAAAATGTTCACGTGAGTATTGCGCAGGGTTTTAGGAGCCACCAGCATCAGTTTTCTATGAGATAGATAATATACCAATACCATTTTAATTAGCATTTAATATATTATATTCATTAGCATTTATTATTCATTTTATTAGTAATTTAAGCTTTATATATAATTTTAATGTATGAATATTGTAATTAAAATATAAATTAATCATGTTATCTGATAAATATATATAAAAAATATGATGATAAAAATAATAATGATTCTGTAAATGTTTTGTCATAACAAACTCGAGAGTGCCTAAATGTTATTTTCTAGTACTAACTTATTATAACAATAAAAGCAAAATTCTTTGTTCTATCTTTATCCTCTTTGTCGTCATAAATATTATTTTTATAGTCAAAGCTGGTATGCTCTTCCAGGGCAATATAAAAATTAATCTTACTCACGCAACTTATATAACAACAACAAAAATCTAGTTATCGTCATTCCCGTATTTTACTATTGCTTTGTAAAGCTTTGATGTATGAGAATAAAGATGTCATAACATAATATTATTTTGAACAAGTAATCAAAAAGTTAAATTACTTATTACCGATATTTGTGGGGATTCCTGTGATTGTTTAACGTATTTGTTATTTATTTACATCATTTAAGATAATCTTTAAAAAACCCAATTTTTCTCAAGACTTTATTTGCCTAAATTGCGAAAACCGTGCATATAGTATTTGTCTCACATAACAAGCGTTTATCACAATATTACCGCTCGTAGTACCTTCCGCAATAGTATATTTCACTTGGGTAGTATTTTATTTACTGGGCAGTCGAACTATTGCATTGGTAGAAAGGAGAATAGTTATTTCCTTATGACTCTAAAAAAACTACATTACCCAACACAAGTCATTATTACCTCTGGTACTGCTAGCTTAGCTGAGCTGAGTAAGATTTTCTGCTACCACTTCAAGGTACATTAAGTGTGTATAAACATTGAAAACGAATTGAGGTAATGTTATCTAGTCTAAAGCCACTATTTTGTTAACAAAGCTGGTTCAATTCCAAGCTGTATATAAAGTTTAGTTTACACTATGTAAAGTTATTGTGAGCTACAAAGGGAACTGTAATTACAAACTGCCACTTAACAACAAATTCTACCCCAGTATTACTATACAACGGTTACTCGGCATTGTTTTGACACAGTTTCGTATGCCGTCAAAATGTCGTATGAGTTTTTGTTTTCCTTACAACCCGTGTAAGTTTCGTGCGTGCCTTTAATATGGCGCACTTAATTAACCGACTTGCCCAAACAGCAAACGTAAACATACGGTATTAAAGTAACGAAGTTTGTGACGCACGCCTTTGTACATATACCTACGTAAGAGTAAGTGAAAATGCTAAATAGTATAGTTTTATCGCATTTTATTTATATGACAGGGTCGTGATAAGGTTCAAATAAATGTATTTCACATAAAAACATATTTCATTGTAATTATATATTATAATGTAATATAATATATGTAATAATATAAATTTCAGTTCATTTGTAATGAGAGTACCAAGAAACTTAAATTAACATATTGATTGGTTTTCTCTGGAGCGCATTCATTGATTTTTATTAATTTTGTAGGAAATTATTAGTTTTGTTGGCTGTTTCTTTAGTTGTAAAATTTAGGATTAACAACAAAATAACGCAATGTTCTTTAATATTTACCCTCTTTTTTGACATGCAACGTATTTCTTATGAAAGCAAGATTTAAAATGAGTATCCATATAAATACTTGTATTGAATTTAAATATATAGTTAATAATATAATTATATACATGGTATATACATTAAAATATGGATTGTATAAAGTACACACTTGTCTACTATGTCTTCATTTAAAATGTTAATGTAAGTGTAAATGAAGAGACTGATGAATGTGGACGAAGCGAAAGAGGTATGTAAGTCTAGAGAGAACTGGCGCTCTATACTCTCTGCCTACCCCGTTAGGGAATTGGCGTGATGATATGTATGTATGTATGTATGTAAAATGTTAATGTTTAAAACGTAAAATTTCGAATTTCAGTTAGAGATTTGTCAGGGGATAATTACTTGTGAATTTTGCTCCAGACATTACTACAAAATAAGGCTTATTATATATGTATCTAAATTGAGCCTAAAATAGAACATTTTCCATATGGGGCCACATGTTCGTGTTAAGCTATTGAGAGCAACGTTTCAAATATACAAGAAATAATTGTTAGCGCTTTCCGCCTAGGGCGAGACCTACATTTCAAAGGGTAAAGTTAAATTACACTCAGTTAAAGTTCAATCAATATTTATTTACGCCTTGCCTCAAGTGGGGACCCTTTCCACAAAGAAGTAGGCAGAGATGTGTTTTGAAGATATAATAAGAAGTTTTCCTTCATCATAGGCTCCTGATGTCTTAACTTCAGATGAAACTCATTGGTACAGTCGGGATAAGACATTGCAATCTTTGTGCTACAGATACCAGTCGAACACCTCGATCGAATTGTTTCTAAGTATTGAAAAATACGTATCTTCCCATCAAAACCATCAATGTATGACCAGTTTGCTGCCATCCCTCAGGCTCAAGTGTACAAGCGTCATTGAATTTTTCTTAAAAACATTTGCAGACGTATAATGGAAGCCATGAAGTGTTTAATCGGTTTACATACCTTAGTAAAAAAAAGTGGTGGTTTTGCAGGGGATTTAACCAATCGGTCCATACTGACTGATTTGAAAACTCATTATTTTTCTCAAGCTAAATACTACCTAAGCTAAATAATACTAAATACCCAAAATTTGCAAAAAAGTATTTTTTTTGCAAATTTGTGGCAAGTCAAGTACCAAGATAATTATTCTTCAAAGCTCGCTTTTATGCGACTCGTCAATGCCTTGATTTATACAGGCAATGATTCGTACCGAAAATCGAAGTCAATAAATATTTGATCATAGTTCGAGTGATTTCAGCCCCAAAATATCGTGCAATCGTATCTGAGCTTGGAAATGAATAATTTATTTTTTGTTTGGTTTTTCATAAAGGACGAGTAATGTAACTTTGACACAAGTAATGTTTCCGGAAGAAGAAATATAGAAACCCTTTTTTCAACTACCTACATTAAAACGATCGAACAATGAAGGTTGGAACGTTGACAGTATTATTAACCAGCGTGCATTTTTAGAAGATACTGAATAATGTAGATGAAGCGGAAGAATCTGTAGCGAAAGAGGTCTGGCGATTGAAGAGTGAGCGAGCGAGTCTTTCTCTGCGTAGTCAATAAGCAACTCGGCGTGAAGGCAATACTTTATTGAATTTTACTATTTTACTTCTTCATTAAAGCCATATCTCCTCGTCACTCGATTTTGTTAGGAATATGAAATTTCTGAAGTGGGATGGGTAAAATCTTGCTACAGATGTAACTTTTTTATCTTAATGAAATAAACCTCCACACCCATAGTTGGGTAGTATGTAACATGTATTTTTGGACGTGGTTATGTGAAAGCAAAGTAGACTACTTACCAACAACGTTCAAATGTATGAAATGGCTCATATGGGGTGTCGTTGATATCTGACACTCGTATATCCCAGAATCTCTGTGCTGCGGATACTTTATCTGCAAATAAAATATTATTTACTAACAGTACTTGCGTCCACACGTTGGTGGCATGGCACAATAATTGTGAACACGCCTATAGGAAATATAGATGAGGCCCCGACATGGCCGACTGGCATTATGCTAGTCCTCTAACACTAGTGTTTCGATTCCTGCGGCAAACCACTTTGTGTAATAAGTGATTTATCAGTCGCTGACTTATATTATATACTACTTATATTGTAATAACTTTCACAGTAAAAGATTAGCTTTGCTTAATGTGTAGGTTTTATTATGTCCTTTATGTTTAAAATAAAATACACAATAACATATATATTATTATTACGTAAGTTAACACACACTGAAGAATACTTCGTATAACTTTATTTCCTGCTCTGCTGAATTTGACACGGATTTTCCCTTAAGTTATGTCTGTGTAATTTTTGATACATCGTGCTTATTTTGGCATGTCTCTTGTCTTTGGCAAGGAATATCATTTCCTTTGTAAGAAAATTTAATCAAGTTGAGAGATCTGATATTCTTTCATCTAATTGAACGCGTCATTACGGCACGATTGCTGACATTGTGACATGTCACATCCATCTATCCAGGCTGGGATATTACTTTTGCTACATTATTTTTGCACACATTTTCAAAAAGCAAACTTTCCACAAATTGGACAACGACAAATTAATTTTAGATGTTCACTGACTTTTACGAAAGTATATTTTAATTTTATTGTTTTGTATTGAATAATTATAATGAACTCAGGCACTCAATAAACAAAATACGCTCTTCACATAAATGGTTGACATCTGTGAGCATCGAACCAGGGTTAATTAGTTAATAAACATGTTTTAAATCAGGACAATTATGACAGCGATCAAGCATGACCCAGCCTATGGAAACGGCGAGGTCAATTTATAATGCGTGCTTCACAATAATTAATTTTGACGTCGAGGTGCTACCACTCCAATATTACGACATCTCAACAACCATTAAATTTCTATAATTATTAAGATTGATCCTTTAATTTAGGCGCCACGAATCCGTTAATCAGGTAAGTTAAATTTTTTGTGTTGGTATTAATTTTTCATTTTATTTCATTAGCATTTCGCTAAAATACTTTCTGTTCTATTACAAGATACTCTCATAGAATTATATACAAAAGTTGGTATAAAAAAATTACTAAAATATGTATAACACTCGAATAAAATACAGTGTACGATAAAATATTTTGTTGTAATAAATGTCTTTGTTGACATCAATTGTTATGTTGGTCAAATCGTCTTCTTTACCTGTAAAGTCCAATCTTCCGAGTGCGGCAGATGTATGGCCCGAAATCGTTGATCACTGGTGTACGTGTACCGGCCAACTGTTAGCAAGTGTATATCTCTATGTCGTACCCATGATACTTGCATGTTTAACTGCAACAAGAAAACACGCCCTTGTATTGTCGATCATCATCATAAATTGAGCTCTGGCCGGCGACTGATGAAAAACCCTCCAACTACTTCTGTTTCGCGAAATAAGAGATTTCACGAGACCATAAGGCGATGAAAATATACATAAAAATATGCTTGAGACAGAAAATAAAGAGAATTTTTAAATATATAGACAATTTTATGAACGAAATATCGTATACTAACTCGATGGTTACGTGTGTATTCAGCTGGAATGGAGGTACTTTATTAAGATTTAATTGCACTTGCATTTCCGCATCCGCTTTATTGGCTGAGGTTGTAAAACGTGACCCAAAACTAAAACATGCATTCACTTTGTTTCAAGGAAACCGAACTGACCAAGTCTCACATTTTCAGATTTTCATTGCATGCGATTGGAGATCGAGGTATATTGCGATATATTTAATTATACCACTAAATTGGACAACAAGCTTCTGGCTGACCTTGTTTGGTAAAGCTTTTAAATAGTTCATCGCAAAAAAATAACAAACAACTGTAATTACATAGCGACCCCACTATGTAGTATAATAATAATATATCCTCACGCCTTCCCACAAGGGTGCCCGAAGGGGTAGGCAGAGGTGTATAGGTAATACCCACACACCCACTTCCCGCCAGAAGTATATTAGGTAGTATATATGTATGTAAAAGTTATCAATTCTTATTCTATCGAGGAATTGTGATACTTTTTCTTGTATCCAAAGTTATAATATTTAATATCTACTGTCATAAATTGCGTATCGTACAGTATTTACTGCGTATCTCCAACTTCCAAAAAGTCCAATTATCTCTTATGAAGACGACGATAAGTTAAAACAAGACAGGTTCGTCCATTAAAAGAGTCGTGTGAAAGAAGTAGGAATATCTCGTTAGCTTGTTATTTATGTGGGAGATGTGGTGACTACGCCTAATGAGACTTTTATTTATAAAGTTGGCCACACAATGGGACTTAAAAGTTTCATTGTGCTATTGTTGCGTTTCATTTTAAGCGGAGGTTGGTACACCGCAATGTAAATTGGACGCTGTTGAAATAAGAGGGACTCGTTAGTATATACGAGCATGTGTACTTGACTTTACTCATTTTGTCTATTGTCAAGGCGATTACGCGTGGGCTCATTTATAAGTATATTGTACTCTTTTCATTTTCATACCTAGCTCGGAACTTTTCCCCTACTTGAATGCGGATGCTACTGCATATTCGTTACTAGTACATAATGTTTTTGTGGCTTCTACCATATTTGGCGAAGACCTTAAACAGATTCCAACACAGCAACGAGTCTGTCATCAGGAGACATGCGAATGGCTTCACATGTCTTTGATTTGAAATATAAATTTGACAATCTTGTCGGTATAGATTCGTATTTACGTATTGATTCTATGCATGTTATCTCTACTTTACGGGTGTTTCAACAACTCATTTTTTAAATTAATTAATTCATGTTTGATTTTTGTCTTGAATATTAATGTAAATTTCGTAAATTAGGAAAGCCAAGGCTGCAACCTTTCATTTATGTACTTTATTAATACCAAAAATTTAAAACTGAAATGCTACAAAACAACATTTCCTATTTGACAAATCAGTGTCATCAAAGCTTTGATTCCAAATATGTATTTAAATTTGCCAACAGAGTTCGAATTGGTACATGTCAATGCTCGTAACCTTAATGTAATAAAATTGTAGATACCAATGTAGCAGTGCCGCAAGCAAATAAAGTGATGTGATTCATTTGCAATGTACAAGGCCTCGCTTTAAGTAAATTGTGAGTGCTCATGAATTGCAAATACATCATCAGCAGAAAAAAGCTATTTGCTCGGCTTCCCTTAGCTGTACGTTTTGTTATTATCTTCTATTTACTTGATGAGGTGACGTAATGTAATTTGATTATTTGAATGTATATGTTGCGTCAGTGGCTAAAATATTATTATTTTCCTTACGAGGATTCGCATATTGCGTAAATTGTCGGATACTGAAGAGGCGATGGACTGTAAATGATTATTCCACTGCATTACGTACCCCAGTATTGGATGAATAATATAAATACCTTATATGAATTGTCAACATTGTAGTGCCTTAAGCCCTTACTTTAACTATCATTTTAGCTTACATACATCATCACATCGAGTCCCTTACGGGGTAGGCTGAGTGAATAGGTCGTTAGTTCTATCTAGACAGGAGGTCTCTCCTTCGCTTCATCCACATTCATCAGTCTTATCATACATGCTCATCAGTTTCTAATGTTTGATTTCATATTCTTATTATTACAAAATTTAAAACAAAATGATGTCAGATATATAGCTGGCAATTGTCAGGAACACTTTTTCGGTTGCAATGAAGAGTGCTCGAAACCTGATAGCATGTACGAGTATCGAGACAGTAGTGTACGAGTGTGGATATAGCGAAGGAGGTACGTAAGTCCAGACAGAGTTGGCATGCTACTTTCTCAGCCGAACGTTGAACGGCAATGCGAGCGATACCCCTGGTTTTGTTGACATAGGCGGCGGTACTTACCATCACATCGCCATATGGCAAAACTGTCATATAAAAATAACCGTACCTATCAATGAGGGAAGGAAACGTTTTGATCGAGTTATTGTTGATGCTGAGGATACTTACGGTTTTATTTCCTAAATTTTTTACTCTGCAGTTCAAGTAAGCAGTTTTGCCGAGTAGTGCGGTGACGTTTTTTGAAGCCACCAAGTCGAAATAGGGGCCCGTGCGGGGCGTCGGTCTTGGGGCTTCTATCGTACCAACCGCAGGTCTGATGGCATTTTCCACTGACCCTGCGGGGGATGTTGTGGCCGAAGTGTTTGTCGCCAAGCCCTTGCCGAGCTCTCGTTGAGCTGATGACACTGTGGACAATAACAACAAATAACAATTTTAATTAGCAATCAAAAATATATGTGGGTACTACACACTGCTGCCTACCAGCGCGGGGACCCTCGTGGGTGGGAATTCTTAATACTAATGAGTTTTTATGAACTTATAGTAACAGTGATTAGGCCAACCACGTGCTAAGGAAAACATCGAGAGGAAACTTGCATACGTTTGAGAAGCAATTCAATGGCGTACCTATGTATAGTCGTGCTTGAGTAACGGTGATTGACTCGCCATCTGTCACGTTGGCACCTAAAATATATCTCTGGCGGAAAGTGGTTGGGTAACCTTGTGGGAAGGCGTGAGGATATATAATTATTATATATATATATATATAGCAAGCAACTCCACCCGCTTACGCAGGTTGATAGTATACACAAAAACGGATTCTTATCAAAATGAGCTTTTAACTCTGGACCCATTTTGATGTAAGTCTCAAGGGTCAAGTAGCGTCGTTTTATGCGAGGTTACCAATCTTTTCGCAATTTATATACCTATTACTCTCTGGATTGACACTATCCGTACATTGTACGAGGTTGTTCGCATGGAAACTCGGTGAAACCAATCACGCATGTGAACATCACTTCAGGGGTGACATCGATGACGTCATACTGGACATTTCATACGATGTAGCTAGATGTAGTTAACTGGATGTGTCAGTTCATTGAGTGGCGTTCAATAATTCCGTCGGCACATGGAATTGGGGGCAAAGCACTGAGCTCGGAAAATAATGTTCCTATTGATGTAAAAAAAACAACGGAGGAATTAAAACGTTTCTTGGTACTTCCAAAAATCTGAGTTTATATTTTTAACTAGGTCTAACTCTTCTTTAAGCATGATGAAGGATTTCGAAGACGGATGTTATAGCACTAATTGGGCTCTTTAAATAATTAGTCCGTTATTCGAAGTTGTTACTGGAAAGTCAGGTTATTAAGGAGGCGTTATGAAGGTGGGTTATTGCAAGACCAATGATGTTCGTGTTATCATTGATTTATCAGGAATGGATAGTAATATTGTGTATTAAGAGTCTGATAAATTTGGATAAAGCGAAATTGGTTTGTAAGTATAGAGAGAACTGGCTACACTCTGCTAACCCGTCAGGGACTCAGCGTGGTGATAAAAATAATAATTATTATTATTATTGTAATATAATTATATTATGTATGTATGTAAATCATACTAGCCACAATAAATTTCTCAACATCAAGCTCACTCTTTGTAGCATTTACTAATAAAATTTGTCGTAATAATAGAAACAGTGCAGATTGAAGCCGAACGACGTAAGAAAACTACGTAAAACTAAACGCAAATGAAGTCAACAACACGCTAATGAAACAAAACAAAAGCTGGATTTCCCAAAACAGAAACTGTAACGAGTTCATAGGTAGCACCCTAAATCCTAAAAGCCTACGTTACCTTGAGTATCAAATAACAGTGATATACTGCTAGGTCGAGGGTCGTACCTAAACATTTCCCCGCTTTAGTTCCCGAAAGTAATATGTTTAGAAATTATCCGCTGAAGTGCTTTCACAACCTTGCGCTCCCAAGGACATTATAGCTGGTTCAAAACATGTTTACGCTTTGCAATGCAGTAAAATATGCCTAGAAAGGTACATACAGAAATAGTAAAGAACAAATTTTTCGTAAACAGTATAACTTCGTATTTGTCAAAACCTTCGAGTCAACTAAAAACGACATTAAAAAGTAATTTGTATTACCTAATGGTCTGGATGCCAAGAACTTGCGCACAAAGCTAAATGGACACAGACTGCGATACATAAGAAAATTAACTTAGGTATGTGTTACATCCAGGCATTAGGCAAATGCTTGCTATGTTGGTGAGATTTCTTTTTGCATTGGAAACAATTATTGCATGAACATTATATTGAGTTACAATTCTGCAAGAAGTATTTATAGATGCCCATATATCTCTACTCTGATGCCAATAATGTCTAGCTCTGAATTTAGGTAAGTTGACTTTATATGTCGCATGCTCCGCATAAGCTGAACCTAGTAAGTCAGTATCGAGAAAGTGCTTCAGCGTGCTGGTATGGCCCGAAAATTATTGCACACCGTCAAAAAGCGCAAAATCGAATGTCTGGGGCACGTGTTACGCCACGACAGATATCAGTTGCTTCAAGTAATATTCATGGCCAAAATACAGGGAACGCGGCGCTCTCGAAGGCGAAAGAAGTCATGGTTGCGAAACATCCGAGTGGACCGGAACCAGCAATGCAGAGCAACTATACCGGATGGCTCAGACAGGGAGAAGTTTTCCAAGCTAACGGCCAACCTCCAGTAATGGAGAAGACTGTATGCAAGATATTAAATTATTTTATTCAAGGTAAGGGTGGAAGTAGTTTGACTAAGCTTGGGTTCATTCCCTTTGAAAATGTAACGATATTAGATCGAATCAGCAATGAAGAGGTTCGCAAAGCAATTGGTATGAATGAAGTTGTCACTCCAAAGATAAAACAAAGCATGTTATGTTGGTTTGGACATACCTATGAAAGTATGACTGACTAGAGAGTCTGGTAAAATGGAACAGAACTGCCATTTTACCAGACTCTCTACCATTTATTATTTAACCAACTAACTATATCAAATATATCGAAGGATCTAAGGTGAAAAGATCATGAGTACTCGAAACTGTCGAGCATGTATGAAGATGGACTGTGTATGAAGCAATTGAGCTCTGTAGGTCTAAAAAAGACTCTATGGGGGGCTCGTGATTCATAGGGGAAGAGAGGAAGATCAAGATTACATGAGTCAGATCAAAGAAAAAGTGTCTCTCGTGACGTATAGTCAAAGAGGTTGCGCTGGATAGAAGTAAATGGAAGGGACTGCATCAGAGACGCCAAGAACCCAGCTCTTAAATTTATGATGATATATATACGTAAGCAAATGTAAACTTTAGAGTACGCGCGAGAGAGAGAGAGCTTAATTTATTCTACGAACAAAGTCTTTGGGACATAACGCGAGTCAGGAGCATACATCACTTAACGAAACTGTCGCCTGGGAGTGCCTCACCGTACTTAGTAGTAAACATTCCAGACGCCAAGTTAATGACCGTTCTATCTATGTAGTATTATTATAATATTCAAGGTCGTGAACACTGGTTTGCCCAACTATTTTTATACTCATGAGGTGGGATAAATATCGCCTGGGGTAGTTTATTTTTACGCATATACCTTCCGTGGGTAAGAGCCATACGGACCAGAATCTCTCTGGCAATATTACAAATATCACTGACACATACTATACGTTATTTTGAGTAATTGTGCTCAGGCAATATTATATATATCACTGGCAAATAGTCGACGTTTCACTATCTAGCAATACTAAAAAAAGGAGTCTTGCGGTCTTCTGGGAGGTAGCGTATTGTCTTAGACCGGCATTTCTACATCTCATCAGCTGCTCGTTAAGCACTACCTAAGTATTACGTGTACGGTATCGAATGCCAAACTTGACTTGAACGTCAAATTATCATGAACAAAACCTAACGAGGTCTTTGAGGTGAATGAACCTATAACCTATTATGTGCATGAAAGCATTATGGCTTAAAAGAAACCGGTATGTTCAGTGCCAAATACGTGCCTATTAACCAAGTCGATTTAATGCGCCTAACTATACGTTAAAACGGTTGTAACATAATAAACCTTGAAATTCACCCTTATTCTCTAAGTAACTCGTAGAAATATCAAAGAAAATCAGACTCAAGTCTCGGGGAGTGCCGAAATTAAAAGGGACATTAGGTAGACAATGATTGCCTTCCCTCAGTGAAATTACGGTTTGAATGAAGACAATGAAGTCTCTATCTGTTATTATCTTGACGTTTACAGTGACACCTGCTCCTTTGGGTGATATCTTTAAATCTGTATTCAGTTTCACGCTTTATGATTAACATTGGTGTGTTGAATGAGGCCTTTTATCGCTTCTCCTCTGGGAGTTCATATTTTTCTTTCTGAATTTATAAGTTCGAATAAGCTGAGTAATTGCCATTATAAAAAAGATTTCATCTTTTTCTAGTAGATATAATATTTATTAGATATTAATATATATCCTCACGCCTAACCACACGGGTCCCCGAAGGGGTAGGCAGAGGTGTAAAGGTAATACCCACACACCCACTTTCCGCCAGAGGTATATTAGGTGCCAACGTGACAGATGGCGAGTCCATCGCCGTTACTCAAGCACGACTATACATACGCCTTTGAATTTCTTCTCAGACGTATGCAGGTTTCCTCTCGATGTTTTCCTTCACTGTAAAGCTCGTGGTGTGACAAATCACTGTACTTAAGTTCAGAAAAACTCATTAGTACAGTCGGGATTCGAACTTGCGATCTTTGTGTCGCAGGCAACTGCTCGAACCACTCGGCCCCCACGGCTCTTTAATACAACTACTAATATAATTTTAACAATTTGTACAATATATTATTAGGAAGATAACTACGATTGAGTGGAAGTATACGAACTTTGACGATTGTATTTCAAGGATTTAAACACTCAAGTCAATTATGAAAAAACGTTTATTTATAAAATATAAGGGAAATGTGAATGTATTGATTTTTACTAACACTTCTAACCGCAAAATGTGGATTGCCACTTACATAGAATGAGTTCGTTGTTGGCATGAATACAAGACTCAAAACAAATTCAGTACAAAAACAAGAAATTCCCACTTCCATCCACGATGCTAATAACATACATGATAATAAACTTGAAGGCCCGGGCATTGTTATTGTCAGTGGTATTGAATATCACAAAATGGCGTACAAGGGATCGAATGGAACAAAACACGAATACCTAACAAGGAAGGGTTCGCAGTGAAACTTTATAGCGGAAACCCTAACATATTTTTACAACCAATGGAGAAATATCAGAAAATGACGAAGGTATTTACTCTGTTGGTGACGGCAAAAATAAAAGTTAACTTACATAACGACGGACAGACGAGGACTTACTTGGCGCAAAATATTTGAAGATTCGTGCGATGAATAAGTAGAGGAACTTCGTTTGTAACGATTCCACGTTCGGGATACCATTTCGGATGTGTAATTGAGACCCTGACCTATATATACGATTCTCTCATAAAGGCTATATATAGGTAGGGACCATACATTTATAAGCATACGTTTATAATTGTCTAGAGAGAACTGGCGCTCTACTGTCTGCCTACCCCGTTAGGGACTCGTGATGATATGTATGTATGTTTATAATAGGAAATATTATCTCATAGTTGTAATGAAATTTTACAAAAAACATATTTTTGTTACACAAATAAAACTAAATATTTAAGTTTCTTATGGACTACCGTAGCTTCATACGAATGAATGTCTTAAAATAACTATGAGAATAGGTACTAGATGTTGCGCAGTACGCAGTGCAGATGCCGCAATGACTAGGCTACAAATTCCAAGCAACCAAAATCGTTTCCACTCGAGATTATTCCAGATTTATTTTTGACTAGCTGTGCCCGCGACTTCGTCGGCGTGGACGGCTTTTTTATCTTTCGTAAAAATGTTTTTTTTTTCAATAAAAGGTATCCTATGTTACTTCTAATACCTCCAAGAATATGTGTCCAAAGTTTTATAGTGATCTCTTAAGTAGTTTATACGTGAAAGCGTAACAAACAAACTTACATTCACATTTATAATGTTAAGTAAAATGTTGTTGCTTCGCCAGTAAAAACAACTGTTAACAAACCCTAGTAAAATTAACGAGCCGTGGTGGCCGAGTGGTTCGAGCAGTTGCCTGCGACGCAAAGGTCGCAAGTTCGAAACCCGACTGTACCAATGAGTTTTTTCCGAACTTAAGTACAGTGATTAGTCACACCACGAGCTTTACGGTGAAGGAAAACATCGAGAGGAAACCTGCATACGTCTGAGAAGCAATTCAAAGGCGTATGTATAGTCGTGCTTGAGTAACGGCGATGGACTCGCCATCTGTCACGTTGGCACCTGGCATTGGCCAGAGGTATATTAACCTCTGGCGGAAAGTGGGTGTATGGGTATTACCTATACACCTCTTCCTACCCCTTCGGGGACCCTTGTGGGAAGGCGTGAGGATATATTATATAAATTAACATCGAACCAAAAAAAATGAGCATAAAATATAGCATAAAAGTGGCATGATGGAACGAAATGAAATGGTTTATATCCTTCAATATTGTCTCTTTAACGGTCAGTTAGACACCTCATAGCATCAAAACGACAATAATCCATAACGTACGAGCCAAATGAAATAAAAGCAGCCGATGGATCGTGGCAATAAAACTGACCATTACCGAAGTAAACAATATTAGAGAAAGAGTCGTACTAATAAATCTCAACAGAAATGCCTCGACGGCGATAGCGGTCCAAATTGTGGCGAAAGAAAGCACAATATACGTAATACATAAGTTAGATTACGTTGTTGGTGGAAATTCTCCTTTCGGTCAGACAGTAAGAATTTGTTTTTGTAAATGGTCGACCCGTGTTTGTATTTTGGTCGATGTTTGCTTTTCTCTGGTATTCTTTATCTTATCTTGCCTTACTAATATTATAAATGTGAAAGTTTGTAAGTTTGGATGTTTGCGGCTTCACGGCAAAACGGCTGAACCGAGTTGGCTGAAAGTTGAAATCGTGATGGCTTATATCTATCTAGGAATAGGACATAGGCAAACATTTTTTTTTTAGTCCCGAAAATTCAAAGTTTTAATATTATGAAGTATGATGCTCTTTCACGGCATAGCGTCTGAACCGATTCTAGCAGGAAAAAAGATAAGCTACTTTTTCGAACTCCACGCGGGGGAAGCTGCGGGCATAAGCTAGTATATACATATTATGTATATGGACTCGCCATCTGTCACTTTGGCACCTAATATACCTCTGGCGGAAAGTGGGTGTGTGGGTATTACCTATACACCTCTGCCTACCCCTTCGGGGACCCTTGTGGGAAGGCGTGGGGATATATATATATATATATATATATATATTGCATGTACGTATTTTGTATTATGTATTTTGCAAGTGACATCAAAAGATGATTATCCATTTCATGTCATGTGATTATTAAATGTATATATTTTTATTATCACACCGAGACCCTCTCGAGGCAGGCAGAGAGAATAGACTGCCAGTTCTCCCTAGGCTTAAAATCCTAGGACCTCTTTCACTTCATCCGCATACATCTGCCTCTTCATAAATGCTTGTCGGTTTTCAATACTCTTGACGTTTCCATCCTTGTGTATCCGATCGATTTGATCAAAGTTGCAAAGTCATCTTCTTTAAGCATATAAGATATCAAAATTGTTTATGTCATCGGGCCATCTTATGCATAGCAGTTCTGAAGTAGACTTTAAATTTATTGAAGCGTAATAAAGTTACAAATTCAACTTACTCTAGTTAATACATCAACAACTGAGATGATTTTAAAAGAAGTAGGTTGTAACAGAAGCTGGCGTTCTATAAAACAGAAACTTGACTGCGTGAAGTATCTTCACCAATAACAGAAAGTTGCTGCAATATGATATTACAGCCTGCGGTTATCTGCGGTGAATAAGGTTTCCAGATCTCTTTTAGCTGGTATTATGCTAGCTGACCTGGCAATTCGCTGCCTTCCATTAATGTGGTCATTTAGCTATAATTTTAATTAGGTTGGGAAGTTGCGAAGATTGATTTACTATTTTAAAACACTCCAATATTTAAAGCGGGTTTTGTGCTTGTATCCTGTTCATGTATGAAATCTTACGATATAAAAATTATAAGAACGTTAAAAGTTCTCGAAGCCGGCGAGCATGGATTTAATGGATTAATGAATGAAGGTGAACGAAACAGGTCTGTAAGTCTAGAGAGAACTGGGGTTCAAGTAATATATTAATATATGTATGATTTGTAAATAAGTAGAGCTCTACTTAACCTTCTAAAGCTATGTTGTCAATGAGGTCTCGTTCTTCACGCTTAATTTTATTCCAAATGCTACGAATCATTACAATATTTCATTTGATTCAGCAACCTAACGCTGTTAATTTAACATGAAAGGTTTCAACTAAAAATTCATTTCCAGAGTTCCCTGACCTAGATACAAAGGTGTCTTCCGTTTCGGAGCATTAATTTAATTTCGTTGAGTACATAACTCATCTTTTGTGGTTTCCACTTTTAACCTCAACTTGAGGCATCGAGGCAAAGACGTTATTCAAGGTAAGATTTATGACGTCTAACGTATAGCACTGGGGTTTAATTATGTGAAAATTGGGACTAATTAATCACGAGTACGTTCGTTTGCTATTGATCGCGCTCCGCTGTCTGCTCTGACTATGTAAGCGTGGCGTGCCTACATATGTAAGCAAGGTTATTGAGGTTATTAAAATAAGGATATTATGAAACTATATTACAGCTTTTATCGTCGAGTAATTTGATTTTTATCATTTCTCTTGGCCAAAATTCGATCACACTTTTCGCGTGTATCAGTCACCGAAGCAGTCAGCAATATCAGTCGCCGAAACTCAGGCACGATTAACTTTGAATTTCTACTGAGATATAATCAGAATGCTAGTAAAATCAATAAATCACATTCCAAAAACGTCAAATCGATTATGCACTCAATGATGGGAATGTTAAGAGTACTCGAAATCGACGAACATGTGTAAAGAGAGACGGGTTATTTAGATATTCAGGATTTTTCACAATGATTTCCTTTACATATTATAGTAAAATCTGTACTAAAATTCAAATAACAAACAGAAAAAATATATTATTTAATAATATATATACCCTTACGCCTGCCCACAAAGGTCCCCAAAGGGCAGACAGAGGTGTATAGACAGAACCCACACACCCACTTTCCGCTAGAGATATATTTTAGGTGCCAACGTGGCAGATGGCGAGTCCATCGCCGTTACTCAAGCTCATCTATACATACGCCTTTGAACTGCTCAAACGTGTGCAGGTTTCCTCTCGACGTTTTCCTTCACTGTAAATCACGTGGTGTGACTAATGTACTTAAGTTTAGAAAAACTCATTGGTACAGTCGGGATTCGATCTTGCGATCTTTGTGTCGCAGGCAACTACTCGAACCACCCGGCCACCATGGCTCCAATTAGTTTTAAACTAATTTATAGGTATATATAGCCGGCCAAACTACCGAGCAGCTATCAGCCAAGTCAGACCGATCCGGCCAATAATTATTATTTCCGATATCCAATGCAATAGTTTTCGTAACATTGTTACTGAACAATAACTAGAGAATTGAATATTAATTTAGTTCCCAATTGGTGAGACGTATATTGTAACTTTATATGAATGTATGTGGGCTATTTGCAAACACTGTAGAATACAAAGTAGGTACATACATTGTTTTTGTTAATGATACAATTCGTATTTCTTTGGATGTTTGCTTTTCTCCAGCATAATGTAAATGTTAGTTTGCTAGAGTGATATAAAAAGATGATTTATCTATTTCACCTCATACGTATCGGAATGGGTACTATTTAAAGATAACTAAGTGTATATGTTCACATAATTACAACGAGTCCCCCAGAGGGAAGACAGGGGAATTTTTACTTCAATGTCGCTTATTAATAATATCTAGAATCCAGATCTCTTATAAAGTTCAAAATAAAGATAAAGCAATATTACCAGTGCTGAATGACATGATTTATAAGTTTGAGTAAAATGAAAACCCTCAGAAATCAAATGACAAAGAAGTTTAAGAGCCGTGATAGGCGATTGGTTCAAGTAGTTGCATGACCAATGAATTGTTCTGAACTTAAGTTTGTTGATTAGACACGATGATCTTTGAGCTCATAACATGAATGAAGGAAAACATTGAAGGGAAACTTGCACACGTTTTAGAAGACATACAAAGACTTATGTATAGCCGTGCTTCAGTAACGGCGATGGACTCGCCGTTTGTCTCGTTGGCTCCTGAAATATATCTTCGGTGGAAAGTGGGTGGGATTACTAACTACTGACCTCTGCCTCAGGGACTTCTAACATTTTTAATAATATATTTTGATTTTTATTTTAATATATCTTCACGCCTTTTTCACACCTAGGAAAGTGTAAAAAAACGTATTATATAGAATACTCCTTGTTGCGAACAGGATTGGAAAAGTCTTTTTTTTTATGTATTTAACACCACTAACATAAGAACACAAACACAAGTATGTTCGACACTAGTTTAATCTTACCATAATTAGGGACGTCTTGAAAAAAGGTCAGGTCAAGGGTACCCTAAACCGAAGAGTATGTATAAAGAGAATAATGAAAGTGGGCGAAGCGAAAGAAGTATGTAAGGTAATGTAGCAAGTAGAAAGAAGTGGTTTCTGCCTACCCTACGGGAAAGAGGCGTGATTGTATGTATAATTTGATTGTATGAGAAAATTTGATTGAAAGTGATTGTATGAGAGTATGTATAAGTTGCGCCAACACGCGCTTATAATTATCTTAAATTTGGAGGTAAGTATTGTTCTAGTTTTAAATGATAAATCTCTGTACTTCTGTCTAAATGGATCGATCATTGAATGATAAAAGAATTCCAAAGTGAAAAAGTAGGTATCACAACTTTTTCAAATAACATAAAGTATCTTTCAACGCCTTAAATAAAACATAATAATGTAAAGCAGAAAGAAAAGTTTGCAGCAGAATAAAACGTGCTCTACATGTTTGGATAAGCGCTAATCTAACTTCTTCAAGTTAATATAACTTTGCTTGTTTCATATTCGCATGAACATATTTTAGGGAGGCCATGAATAATAATTTTATGGTAAAGCTCAATGGTTCTGTCATTACATATTTGATCGGCAGTATTTAAAGAACATCGCGTTTTTGCACCACTTAAATAAATTTATTGAAAAATCTACACAATTAGCCCGAAGTTGGGAACGGATACCTATCGTCGATAAGCTCAGAAATCACGTCTTGCTGCGGAGACCTAAAGTTCTTTCAAATGTGTTAACAGAGCGTTATAAGACAGTATTTTTTTTTTTTTTTAAAAACGCATACATAAGCACGCAACACGTCGATTCGGTCTCAAAATAGATTCTATTACAGAGTAGAGCATCAGTTTACACATTTCTTTATCAGTGATCAAAACTTGGCGTATGTTCCCGATATTATTTGATTTTTCATTATCTTGCCTATATTCTACAATCACTATACGAATAGAGCGAAGAGTCTATTTCCGATTTCAAATATACATTTCGAATACATACATTTATATAGTGAGCCGTGGTGGCCTAGTGGTTCGAGCAGTTGCCTGCGACGCAAAGGTCGCAAGTTCGAATCCCGACTGTACCAATGAGTTTTTCTGAACTTAAGTACAGTGATTAGTCACACCACGAGCTTTACGGTAAAGGAAAACATCGAGGAGAGCTTGCATACGTCTGAGAAGAATTCAAGGCGTATGTATGAATCGTGAGTAACGGTGATGGACTCGCCATCTGTCACGTTGGCACCTAATATACCTCTGGCGGAAAGTGGGTGTGTGGGTATTACCTATACACCTCTGCCTACCCCTTCGGGGACCCTTGTGGGAAGGCGTGAGGATATTACATTTATATTGTAATCAAATTTGTATACAGGTATAATTACATTATGATTGTAATATAAATTAATACATCCTTGAATTGTAATGAGCTTAATATATAATGAACTAAATAATTATACGCAACATCATTATTATCACACGCGTAACACAGTTAATTTCGTAACGTTGCCATTTGTATTATGTAGCTATTAATTTGTAGAGAACAAGCGTAATGATGCATTACGCTTGTTAATAATGTCGATGCTCTTAATCCCGCTATTTGAATAGTAACCTGTAATCATCAAATTCGACAACAGTGATATACATATTATATAGTTAAAGGTTTAATTCGTCAACTATCAATTAAGCGTGTATGTTTAAATCTACAGTCATATTTACAGATATACAGTAGACATGTTTCCATACTGC
Source organism: Drepana arcuata (assembly GCA_016069955.1). NCBI lineage: Eukaryota > Metazoa > Arthropoda > Insecta > Lepidoptera > Drepanidae > Drepana > Drepana arcuata. Next base: position 72,868 of record JACCPG010004443.1, on the reverse strand, counting down.
GTTTTCCTTTACTTGCAGACCTCTTTGTGAAAGATAGATCACTGAAATCAAATCCTTACGCCTCCTCACAAGGGTCGTCGATGGGGGAGGCAGAGGTGTATTGGTAATACCCACACACCCACTTCCCGCCAGATAAATTGTTTAGGTGCCAACGAGTACCAACGCCAAACAAACAGTCCATCGCTGTTACAGCCATGAACTTCAGGTCTTATACGAATTCAAAACTCTCTTCAAAAATCTTGCTTGTTTAATCTAGCACGTATATCTGTCAATATAAATCATCTCCCACAAAGTCTAGATTCCAACTTAATGAAAAAATATGAGTATCTAGATCTACGAATACATACCTAGATATATTAAGTATTTGGATGGGAGCTTATTGCTTAACTTATTTGAAATGTTATACTTTATGCAACTGGTTGGAAGATAAGTCAGAATTATACATTTCAGAGTTTTTTTTACAAATAGATACATACATACTACCGTGTTTTCATTGTACTGTTTCCTTTTCATTCTACCATACCATAATAAGAGAGGTAGGGCATAACGGGTTTCCCGTTCGAATTTGGAGCTGCCTGACTGGGGCAGGACCTCCACCTTATAGAAGTCCGTAGCCAAATACCACAATTTATTGTGTTGTGTTCCTACGTGGTGAATAAGGTTTCCAGAAATGAGCTCCTTGGGGAGGGGGGAGGATTGTTACAATGTGTTGGAAGCAGAGGGATTAAACCTTATGCTGCCAACACACTATAAAACTCCGAACACAGAGTGGCAACACGCAAGTGATACTTCGGTATCGTTAGCGTAAATAGGCTACGGTAACCGTTTCCCATCAGGTGGGCCGTATGCTTGTTTGCCACTCTTGTTGTATAAAAAATATAAAAAAAATACCAAGCTTTTTTTTTTAAAACTTGTTTTATTTGCAATAACGAACCATGTCAGTTACACAGCCGTGGTAACACCGTGGCTTAATTTTTTATAGGCCGCTTTGAATACTCGATTAAGTACTCAAATCTTGAAGGTGAGTTAAAATTGTATTGAACCCCACAGACGCTAAGACAAGATATATAACAGAAGCCAACAGTGCTGAGAGCCTCAGTCTTCAATTTGGTTAATCGCATCGCACGACTACACGCGCCTACGAGGGGGTCAGAGAGGGGGGCGACAGGGAAGGGGGTGTCAGAAAAGGGGCGCCAGAAAACAGGGCGCCAGAAAGGGGCCTGCGTGATTCCGTGCAAAGTTCGCCTGAATTACAGAAACCATGAGGTCGCAGCGACCTGATGTGTAAATAATTTGTGTAGTGCGAAGTTCTCCCAAATAAAATATGAAGGGATGTGTACCTACTTGAATATTTTTTCAAGCGAGAGAGTGTCTGGGATAGTATTGTTTAATTCAATTCTGTTTTTCTTTGACATTTTCTTAGAAATTTCGTATTGTCGTAGAATTTCATCTTAAACGCACGTTTCAAGGATACAAGAATGAAAGAAGAAAGAAATTCAAAAACACATATAATATACAGTCGTGATGACGAAACAAGGACGAGCTCACGATCTGACACGTTAGCTATAGATATAGCTAATAATAATAATTTTCACTAGTGAAAATGCAGTTTTACCCCTCCGCTAAATATTTTCCAAAGTGCGTCGAATTATTATATTTTCCCTCATAACATAAGCTAAGGGCTATCTTTGTGAATATGTACACCAAATTCCTGTTCTTTAGACTTAATACTGCAATTATAATAATAATATATAACCTCACGCCTTCCCATAAAGGTTCCCGATAGAGTAGGTAGAGGTATCCTATAGGTAGTACCCACACAAGTAATTACCGCAATAATCTATCAGAGCTTACTCGTTAGAAGGCTACCGTTTCGTGGCCTAGTTCCGTTCGCTTCACTAATAAGAATCCGTTCGTGCTATTTTACATAAAACAATAACAGTCTACCTATAGGTATAAATAGTATGAAAAACGTGAGTCATAATCAAGAAAATAAATACGCAGCTTTGTACATAATTAATAAAGACTATCAATGGATATTATAAGATTTACCTGAATTAATGCCGTGGTGGCCGAGTGGTTCGAGCAGTTGCCTGCGACGCAAAGGTCGCAAGTTCGAATCCCGACTGTACCAATGAGTTTTTCTGAACTTAAGTACAGTGTTTAGTCACACCACGAGCTTTACGGTGAAGAAACGAGAGGAAACCTGCATACGTCTGAGAAGAAATTCAAAGGCGTATGTATAGTCGTGCTTCAGTAACAGCGATGTACTCGCCATCTGTTACGTTGGCACCTATACACCTCTGCCTTTATATATAATATCAATGGATATTATAAGGTTTATATATTAATAAGAAAGCATGCGAAAATAGACATTACAAATAAAAAAATATATTTATTTACGTATTGCTGAAGGAAAAAATAAAAAACCTACATACGCTGAAGAATAAATTCCAAGAGGTATTTAAGTTCTGCTTGAATAAACGAGAGTGAAAAGAAAAAGTAAGAATAACACTTTTTAAAAGTTATTGTTACTCCTCTCATTCAATTCGCGTGTTTTATAAGGTACAATGTTAACTGACAGGTTGCTGACATTGGTATATGCATATTTAATAACTTGTGTGTCAATGTATATAATACCTGTTATTATGTAATACGCCAGTTATGAAGTAGTTTTGGCTTAAGGCAATATCATCGGCTTAAAACTTCATTTCAGTGGCGATGTAAAGCATAAATATATCTATACTCATAGTTATTTAGTCTATTAAGTTATCTAGTTTCCTGAAAAATAAACATTATTTTATATTACGTTAAAACCTAAACTCCACTGTTAGGTTTTAATAAAGGTATATAAACCTTTGACTAAGCCAGGCAAGGTTAGACCGTAAGGATTGTATTTTAAGGCTGATTTATGGTTGTGAACACAATCAATTTTAGATTGCACCACGAGTTTACGCCACAAACGTAACCACCTAAATGAGAATGCAATTGCAGTAATCTCGAGTAGCTTAGCAGTAAATTAATGCTTGCAAACGTAGTAAAACAGTGCTGCTACCAAATCTAACTACTCCTCTAAACTTAAGCCGGGTGATGCCTTGAATCTTATTGGTATAAATACGTCTAAAGGCTAAGGTAAGCGCTAAGCATAATCAGTTATTTTGGTCGCTTTTGTTATATAATACATAATAATAATTCATTTTATTTCAGGCAACACATTAAAATGGATGTTACAATTTAAAGGGCCCATATAATATATACCTTATCCTAAAATATATAGCGATATTACATAAATACCTTACAGACTAGCAAATATATCATAATAATAATATCACTTCCTCGAGTGTTCGTGTGGCACTTGTCCGCGGAAGCGACGGAACACCACGCTCTGGGGCCAAAAGTCCTCGTCCATGGCGAGGTGGCATCGTATATGGCCAGGGCTGGGCCGGTGCAAAAAGTACTGCGAAGTAAAGAACTGGGAGATGCGGTAACCGTTTATGTAAGAAATTCCTAAGCAAAGTACAGGGGGTAGTGATGCATTCCCTCAGTGTTATTGGTGCTGTCTTCCATACACAAATGTTTTCCAATAGAGTTTTAACAAGTGGAAACGATATTTTTAGGCTACCACTCTAAAAGTCGCTTACTATCAGAATAGGCTCATATTTGTTAGCGAACACACGATAAATACATTATCATTCATTTAGTATTCACATAAATAAATCTGCTACAAAACTAGAGCCTGTACGGTAATTGTGATATGTGATACTCCTAGAGGCATTAATGTTTGTACATACGTAGGTACAATTCATCAGGCCGAGTCCCTCAAGGGGTAGGCAAGAGGGTAGATCACCTTATTCTCATAGGGACCTCTTTCACTGTATAATAATAATAATATAATATATCCTCATGCCTTCCCACAAGGGTCCCCGAAGGGGTAGGCAGAGGTGTCTAGGTAATACCCACACACCCACTTTCCGCCAGAGGTATATTAGATGCCATCGTGACAGATGGCGAGTCCATCGCCGTTACTCAAGCACGACTATACATACGCCTTTGAATTTCTTCTCAGGCGTATGCAGGTTTCCTCTCAATGTTTCCTTCACCGCTCGTGGTGTTACTAATCACTGCACTTAAGTTCAGAAAAAACTCATTGGTACAGTCGGGATTCGAACTTGCGACCTTTGCGTCGCAGCAACTGCTATCGCCGGTTTAGGGTTCTACTAAGTAATGCAAATTACTGTGTGGAGTAAATAATCGAACAAATTCTTTGTAAAAAGCCACGTTAATATACATCCAATATAAGCTCAAATTATCGTGACGCCAATGAATTAGAAGTGGAGGTAATTTCTTTTACCGGCACTTAAATCTTAATGGGTGAATAGCATGAAAAATTCTGAACCAACCTCGTGTTTCGGATCCAATTACTGCATCTTTTTACGTATCAGCATTGTAATTTGCGTCTTAATGATCAATCCGATTGTGTTTCAGCGGCTACAATTTTTTGTTGGTGCTTAAGGTTAAGATTTCGCTGAGTAGAAGTTCAGTTGTGCAACCAAAAAGTATATCCTCACTCCTGCCCAATAGGGTCTCCAAAGGGGTTGGCAGAGGAGTATAGGTAGTACCCACAGACCCACTTCCCGCCAGAGATATATGTTAGGTGCCAACGTGACAGATGGCGGGTTAATCGTCGTCTCATGCACTACTAATACATAAGTATGCCTATGAATTTCTATTCAGACGTATGCAGGTTTCCTTTCCCTCGTGACGTGAAAAATCACTGTTAAGTTCAGAAAAACTCATTGGTACCTTCGGGATTCGAACTAGCAATCTTTGTGTTGCAGGCAACTGCTCAAACCGTTCGGCCACCGCGGCTTATTTTAACTTACTAAAGGTACCAAAAGCGTAAATAGAAAAGCTGAGAATGTTGGAGTGCAGTGTACGCTGTAATTAAGATACACTCATTATTATTTTTGTCGAATACTTAGGTTGCCAGTATCAATGTAATGAGTTTGGGATCGGCAATGAAATTTACTCATGGCTATTGGCGCACTGACGCATTATTTGACATTTAATTGTCACATATTGTAGTTATAAATATGAGCTCACAAGATGGAACTAGTACACAACACGAATTAAGTTCAGGACATTGAAAATGTATAGACATGTCGAAAGGTTAAACCAAAGACTACTATTTTTATTCTCGGGTTAAACCTCTGCCTACGTCGGAACACTTTTGACAAGGCATGACATATTATGTGCAATATATAAATGTTTGCTAGGATCGGTCAATGGTCGATCACATACTGTATCAAATAGCCAGTTAATAATATTTCTTTGACAGTCTTTGGCCAAGACTGTACAAACCGCAAAGTGTTTGCTACGTTTAAGTGCGAGCAAATATAGTCAACGTTAGCCCCAGTGCCATTCTGTTCGCGGCTCTAATAGGGTTCGCCCGTCCTAGTTTCATTGTTTATCTTCAATAAATGAGTCAGGTTATGTGAGTTCAGTTCACCCGCGTCAGTTTGATCAAGGAGAGCTTTTATCGGAATATGTTTACGTTATATTCCTTGTATTTTTTGCTATCGCGAGGTTAATAGCTTCGATAACAGTATTTCTTGTACAAAGTTTGCTTGACCTATTTAAAGCATCTGAGAGGAATTTTATTTCTTTCGCCAAGTCGTTTAGAAAACTGTTAGTTACCTACTTTCTCTTATCTCTCTGTCTGTTTGGCAGTATAAAAATATATTGTCTAAGTAGAAACTCATCTATACATCTGTGCAAATACATAAAATTGGAGTGTCTGTTTGTAATATTAAAATATCCACTTTTTACTAAATGCATATGGATACCAAAATATTTATTAAAAAATGTTTGTGTGTTCTAGCTAATCTCTTAAACGTCTGGACCGATTTTGACGGGACTTTCACTGGCTGATAGATGGTGAAATAACTTAGGCTACCTTTATTTTAGAAACTGAACAATAACTTTTTGTTAAATTCCACACGGACAAAGTCGCGGGCACAGCAAGTATTGGTTAGTGTCATTAGTACCATCTTATATTCTACCCAAACTTGTTTGCCTGTACTAACGTGTTTCTCATACTACAACGTTACAAGGTTACATAGTTTGATGCAAAGCAACTACCTTAGCCTATAAGCACATGCAATATCGAAGGCCGTTGCCGACCTGAATTGTGTGGTTTCCATGCCAGTGCAAACGGGTCTCTGGCGAAACGGGTTCTGCCAATTCTACGTAGATTTTTGGAAAGCATACTCATCGCAAGAGCATTACTTACTCACACCAGTATAAGTACTGATCCAGACAAGTCTCTATATCTCTCTTCACCTGCTTATTTACGATCACGACACGAGATCTCCTACACTAGATCGTATGATACGAGTAACGAACTATGCGAGCTTAACAATTATTATATATGTTAGTTCTCTCTTTAGACCTACATACCTCTTTCGCTTCGTCCACATTCATCAGGTCTAGAGAGAACTGGCGCTCTATACTCTCTGCCTACCCCGTTAGGCACTTGCTATGCTTAGATTTGTATCAAACCCTCTGACAGTAGTTTGATATAAATCTAAGCATAGCAAGTACCTAACGGGGTAGGCAGAAAGTATAAACCTAATTATTTTTTGTTTACACAACAGCATAACGGGATATACGTAATTTTTTTTTGCATTTATATATCCTTAGAATTAAATATCTCATAATCGCCAAGTCGCGTTTACATACAATCTCATATATTCACAAAATTCCTAATGACTATTTATCGGCAAATCCATTACAATCTTTACGACTATTGTAATAAAACTGAATTTATTCACAATAATAAAGTATAATAAAGTTTACAATTTTCTACAGTAATTACTGAGTTGACAAAATTTTTATTTAAGTACCACCATTATTTAAGTGTTAGGCACGTTTGTTGATCTAGCCCGTTGTAATTTCAAAGCACTAAGACTTTAACTGCGACTTATTTAGCGGTAATTTCAAAAGTTTTGAACCCATTATGTACCTACTGGCTGATTGCTTTTGTAAGTTTTAATGGTTTTATTAAGTTCATCATACCGAGTTAAATACTAATAAATATAATTTAATGATGTATTGACAGGCTGTCTGGAAAGTTGGTAGTGTTCTTAATAAAACGGGAAAAGGACATAGAGAGGATTGCGCTAGTATCAAATAATGTTTGTATGTACCAAGCCTTGTTAAGTTTATGTATCGAATTATCAATTATTTTTTTTACCAAATAAGCCGTTTAGCTTCATAGTCAGTGTACATTGTATGTGATCTCCAGAAGAGCATCATATTAATTATTTCTTATATGTTTATTTCACGTTGTTTTTTTTATTCACTGATTATGATGAAACGCTTTTCGTATTAGGTAGGCATAAGTTAAACGCATATAATGCAATGTAACTAAACGTAAATATCCGTTATAAATCAATCGAATTCTAAAGTTAATTATGGTATAGTTACTTTATTGTAGCCTAACTAATTACCGACGCGTTCTTCCTGCATACGTAATTATAATCCCGCTTAATCCCAAGGGGTAGACAGAAAGAGTATCTAACAAAAACGAATATGCGGTAATCGGCAGGTATTTATCGAACATCGTTATTTGCAATCGTTTTGACAATAAATGAGATACATTCAATTGTAATTGTATCATAAGCTCGAGTATTGAAGAGCTAAATAAATTGAATTTCGTGAACAGCTTAGTAAATAACCGCATTATGCAAACCCAAGATAAATCTCAAATAATTTTGATTTATTGCTTCAATCCAGATTACGTACAATCCCGAATTTGAACGTTCGAGTTTCGACGTTATCCCTATCTATGTTATAGTCTCCCCCGGGCTTACATTGTCTAAGCGACTAGCCTCTAGGGATCAAATAATTACTTAGTTTTACCCTTGACGTACGAGGTCACTGACTTCATGATTTCATTCAATATCTATGAAATATGCAGCTAAAAGATATCTCTGGTGGAAAGTGGGTGTGTGGGTACTACCTATACACCACTGCCTACCCCTTCGGGGACCCTTGTGTGTAGATATATATATGTATGTATATATATTCAGAGAATAATCCTTTTTAAAGATCATCTCATTGATTGATTAACTTGTTGCATGTTTTAAGGTTCATTACTTATCTTAGTATTTATCTATAGTATATCTATGTACATTGACATTCACTCTAGACTTACATATATCTTTCACTTCTTCCACATTCATCAGTATCTTCATACTTGCTCGTCAGTTTCGAGTACTCTTGACGTTCCCGTCATTAAGCGTCCGATCGATTCTAGGTAGTTGGAACGTGATCTTCTGCCTCTTGGACACAATTTTGCTTTGCATCTGTTTCGTCAATCTTTCTTCACTCATTCCTTCTATATGCCTAAAACAACGTAACATGCCTTTTTTCATCCTTACAACCACACCCTCATTCACGCTAGTTGATTTGCGAATCTCTTCATTGTGGATTCGATCTATGATCGTTACTCCACACATTTTTCGAACAGATCGAACAATCAAGTTACTATTATATAATTAATAATATCAACTCAATACATTGTGCTCAAGCATGGTAAATGGTACCGTTGCCCTTCACACAACTTGAAATTATCATTCAGAATGTATTACGGTATACTAAAACACAATTAAGCTTTGTTATGTTCTATTTAACATACGAAAACTGTTTACTTTAGCTGGGTCTATGTTGCATATTCATAAAGACGGTTCTAGTATTCTGTGTTTAAATAAGATGTTTACACATTTTACACGCAGACTGATGAACAAATTTGTTAAGTTAGTGTGTTTTTATCAACAAACGTGGCAAGATAGAATGTTATCTGCCTGATGGTGAGTCGCTAGATCCCCTAGACTATAGGTACTTGAAACTTGAAACACGCGCATTGCTGTATTTTTGTCCAACTGCAAAGGAAGAGTTATCTTTTACGCGCGTGTCTTGTACATATGTATATCTCTCAAATAATTTTTATAAAACTTTTTTTGTACTTTGCATGTAGTTTGTATTTACGAGATAATTTACCTTATTATTTTCAACACTAACATTGCAGATAAATAAACACACTGCCTGGTAGTAGATGTTCTTCATTTAAATTTTCAGAAAGAAACAAAAGCCCAATAACAAGAGACAACTAAAAAAAAACAAATAAAAAGAAACTGTTAAATGAGTAATAAATACCATTTTATTGCAACGTAAAACTTCACCGATACAATTTGTTGCGAATTCATCACACACTTTCATGGCAGGATTATTTTTCGCTTATAATTTGAAAATGGACGCCATCAAGCTAATTAAAGTTAGAAACTGCGAGTACAGTAAAAATCAAATAAATTAGGTGTATTTTAATTTGTTATTGGCAATGAATTGAACCTAAATACTGTCCATACACGGAAAAAATGCTTGAATGAATAGTAGAAATTCTATATTGTCGGTTAAACTAGGCCCGTTCAATTAATCACTCTTCTGCGATTATTACTTATCATATACAGTAGATAGGTACACCTGAAGGCGATTAGTTTGGTCTATTTAGTGCTAAAGAAATTCAGGTCTAAATTTTGTAGGTATTGACCTGCTTTGAATTGGCCTTTTCATATTTGTGTGAGCAATTGTGTCGATAGGTAATTAGCTTTTAGAGGCTTTCGATATGACGATACTATTTCTATAGGTATATTAAATACTTATATACTGATTTATGTAAGTAACTGTACATAACGTGATATTTGTGACCAGTTTATTATACGAGCAGCAAATCCTTGGTATGTCAGAAATAGCATGAACATAAGTTGCGTGCAGTTGAGATGCATTCCCTTAAAAATATATGCACTTTGTCGATTCTAGATCCAATCCGCAACGTGGAAATTCGCAAAGCCACTAGCGTGAACGAGCAATGCATGCTTTGATTAAGAGTATTTGTACTTTGGGTCTCAAAAGAATATATTACTTTATAGCAACAGTATATACATAGTGCTAACTCTATCACACACTTAGATACTCCTATAGAGGGAAGGACCAAATATAATTTCCCGTTGTCCCTTAGAGAAAATGGGTTTTCTGATCATTAAGGGGATTCTTTGGAGTTTTTGAGATTTTTTGAGTTACACAGAAGTACTACACCATTAAATTGAGAATTATTAACATACATTACAACCAAAACAGTGTAATGTATGTTAGTCTAGTCTAGTGAGACCTGACAATCTTCTCAGTGAGGGGTCCACATAAATAATATGTGCATGAAAAAGCTTTTAGCAAATTTTACACTATTGACTAGTTGAAAGTTGAACAATCTACCTATCATATATTTTAATTTGTATCTCTTATAAAAAAACAAAGTATTTTACTTAATTTATTATAATATTAAAATAGAAATGAATACAACACGTAAAATATCTAATAGTGAACGCTTGGAAGGTAACCTAGTAAGAGTTATTACATTAAAATGTTAACGACTGTTATTTCCCTTTAAAGCCATACCTTCATAAAGTTACTCTTAATCCCCTCCGTAGAAATATTTATCCCACTGTTTAATTGTTGTTCCAGAACTACTTAAGTAGGCTTATAAATGGCACAGCCATTACTAATCAAATTAAGCCATTTTCAACTCTGTACCATTAAGCTAAAAGTGTTGTTTTTCCTCAATGTGACTATCCTCAACACATCCAGTTTATTTCAGTTTACGCGAGTGACACGATTGTTAACTTAGAAAGCCAACATAATAATGTATTTGCTTTTGTTTACTGCTACTAACAGTGCCCTGTGGTTTCACGGGCATAAAATAACATTTAGGTACAAGAACATAGCATACATTTTCCACATTTCTTCATTGGTGCACCGCTTGTTTTGATTGTAGCGTGGATATTACACAGCCTTCTACAATAGGCGTGATATTTAATGCAAAATGAATTCTGAATTGAAATATTTTTTACCGTATTATATTACATCCTCACGCCTTCCCTTGGGGACCCAAGAGTATAGCAGAAAATTGTTTGTTGGTGCTCCTTTATCCAAAGTCTTATTTATCTTCAACCCTTTGCACAAAGGTCCTATATTATCTGTCACATTGTATAAGATTACTCATGGGTACATACCCCCAGGCATGACTCTCTCATTTCTACTTAATATTTGTATATGTACATAGGAGATAGTTCGTAAAAAGCAAATAACTTTATATAATATAATATATCCTCACACCTTCCCACAAGGGTTCCCCGAAGGGGTAGGCAGAGGTGTATAGGTAATACCCACACACCCACTTTCCGCCATAGGTATATTAGGTGCCAACGTGACAGATGGCGAGTCCATCGCCGTTACTCCAGCACGACTAAACATACGCCTTTGAATTTCTTCTTGGACGTATGCAGATTTCCTCTCGATGTTTTCCTTCACCGTTCAGCTCGTGGTGTGACTAATCACTGTACTTAAGTTCAGAAAAAACTCATTGGTACAGTCGGGATTCGAACTTGCGACCTTTGCGTCGCAGGCAACTGCTCGAACCACTCGGCCACCACGGCTCTAATAACTTTATCGTTGCTAATTCCTATCTGCATAGTAAAAGTCGGACATATGTATGCTATGAAACTCAAAGATACGCCGCAGTTGGCAAAGAATTCCAACGTTCAAGTATCTCACAAGTTATCTCGTGTCTGGAAATGAGATGAGTTCTGTTTACACTGGCCGGACAAAGGAAATATTATTTCGACCAACAAAGTCCATTATAACTTGATCCTCGTATCCTCTACGGACTTTTCAGCAATTTTACTACTGTAAACTATTCCAGAATGGAGTCAAACGGCGAATTCAATTCCGACCCGTGTTTATTCATCCAATATACAACACACCTGCCTAAACGGCTTTTGCAGTTCCGTCAAAATTCATCAGAACCGAACTGAACCATGTAGTTGGTGGAGTTAAATTTGTTACTAAAACTTGGTAAGTTGGTGCCCTCGCAAAATTTCGAGCTCAGCCCACGATAATTGGGTTTTGGAACAATTTTCAACCTCTGGTTAGTCTTTATGAACGTGGAAGTGGCGTGTAAGCCCATATTTCGCTGTTTTATTGTTTAGCAACTTTCGGTCACTGAAACGTTTTAATAAAATTTCTTTAAGCTTTTAAGCCTCGCTTTGGATTGAGTGAAAGTGATGTTCTATGGTCTTAGAATATCGCAGAAGCCTGTAACACAAACATTGAAAGTTTTAATCCAGACTTTACCAATGAGTTTTTGAACATAAGTACGCGTATGATGGTCCCCGAAGGGGTAGGCAGAGGTGTATAGGTATTACCCACACAACCATATTCCGCAAGAGATATTTTTTATCTGCCAACGACAAATGGTGAGTTCATTGCCGTTACTAACTATACATAGGCCTTTGAATTTCTTCTTTTCATCATCTGAATGCAGATTTCATCTTTTCGACGCGGGTTCCTGAAGCGGTACCCTGGGGTGGCAGAGGTGTGTAGGTAGTACCCACACGACTCAAACACGACTATACACGCGCCTTTGAATTACTTCCCAGACGCATGCAGGCTTCCTCTCGATGTTTTCCTTCACTGTAAAGCTCGTGGTGTGACCAATCACTATACTCAAGTTAAGAAAAATTCATTGCCACATTCGGGTTTGGAACTTGCAATGCGGTTGCAAGCGACTACTCGAACCACTCGGCCACGAAGGCTCTATTACGGACCTATTAACCTATTGTATATGGCTACTGTGGTGAAATGTGTGGTAAATGCCTTCCCCTGCTACAAGGTACAACACATTTTTTGTTGACTTTGTATGTATTTAGCAACTGTACAGCTTTCAGTTGCATAATAATCGAAGTATCAACTTTACGTTCCAAATATAAAAAGTTAAATAAAATTTTACCTTGCATTGCTCAAAATTATCTTTTGCAAAGTTTCTTCGACAATCTTCAAAGGAAATGTTTTGCTAAAATACATAATGTCACTTTTGTTTGAGACGACGTCGGGCGACTAGGCCCGGAAATATCTTTATTGTTTGCAAATAAAGCCCCTCTTTGAAATGGCTAAGCTCAAACGTTCGCGGAATTGAGAAAAACGTTTAGGTATACTTTGTTAATATGAAATATATTTTAGACACTAGATCGCTTGAGTGTGAAACTTAGTTTAACGACCGCATTTGTTTTTTTAATACTAATGGCGTCAACTTTTTATAGCATCTTCTCGAGAAATAGTTCGGCAAACATTCATGAACTCAAACGTACATTTTTTACAACGACTATTTTATCCCATGATATCTCCACGCAGGCATGTTAGGCAGAAGACTAGTGAGTATCTTTCCACCGGAAATATATTTAGGCGCAATTATAGGACAGATAGCGATTTTGTCACATTAAATAGGTAGGTACACTATAAATTATACACTCCATAGCATTATTTGTATAAACCTTAGTAGTTTGATTAAATGATAAATAAAAATGGAATGGAACATACATTGAAATATCCCTTAATCAGTGCGAGTAATTGAACGATAAAACAGAATTCCAAGTAGCCAAATACTGAAATAGAATTTTCCAACTCACCATATTCCGGACAAGTGATGCAGAACGCCACAGCCAGGAAGAAGCCGATCACTTCACCAAAACCTTTGCTGGCCATTTTATCTTTTTCCTTAACCCACACTCGCTTTTACCGACATCTTTTCTCTTCTATGTATCTGCAATTTCCACTAAAATCCCAGAGGAGCATGCATCGTCCTTTGCACAACAATGGGTGTTTTATAAAACATCGTAGTCGTTATTTGGTTTGGGAATTTCTGCCTTTGTTGCTTTGATTACATCTGTAACAAAGAAAATGTTAAATTAGATTACATATACTTTAAAATACCACCTGTTTTATATTCTTCGTTATTTAAATGTTATAAATAGTACATGTCTAAAAATAAATAGAGATACAATAAAAAGAGCTTTACGGTGAAGGAAAACATCGAGAGGAAACCTGCATACGTCTGAGAAGAAATTCAAAGGCGTATGTATAGTCGTGCTTGAGTAACGGCGATGGACTCGTCATCTGTCACGTTGGCACTTAATATACCTCTGGCGGAAAGTGGGTGTGTGAGTATTACCTATACACCTCTGCCTACCCCTTCGGGGACCCTTGTGGGAAGGCGTGAGGATATATTATTATTATTTATTATTTTATGTCTAAAAATCAAGGGTGTTTTTCAAAACCTTATACCTTGTGAAAATATTCCAGCAGCGTCTATGCACGCACAGTATCACGCACGAGTGATACCCTAATGTTGTAAGCATCCATACGCGGCGGTAACCGCTTACCATCAGTCAGACTGCGTGCTTGTGTGTAGCCAACGTAAGAGTAGTACTTAAGACTCGATTGCTCGATTTGTCTGTGATATGACCTCGCACTCTATCGTTTGAGTTAAATTATTGAATTCTATATATTCGTTATTTTATTTATATGTTGTGCCATAAAAAGAGGACAACACTAACGAAATATTAATTATGGAGGTAAAATTTAGCACTCTTGTTGAAAAAGATAATTACGTTTTCATTTAAGCACAAGCTAATTGGATTCGGTCGTAACCCGTCCTTTGTTGAATATGTAAGACTTCACAGCAGAAAATATTATTTTCACGCGTACTTTCTTAAGGTTTCTACAAATGTATGGAATAAATTAAACAATGTAAATGTACCTACTTATGACTTCAAATACAGTATAAGTAATATGCAGGTGAATGAAATCTTTATCAAAAGGTTTAAGGTAATTGATATAATTTGATTTGTTGAAAACGCCGTGGTGGCCGAATGGTTCGAGTAGTTGCCTGTGACACAAAGATGGCAAGTTCGGAACCCGACTGTGTCAAAATTTTTTTCTGACTTTGAGTACAGTGATTAGTCACACCAAAAGCTTTATGGTGAAGGAAAACATCGAGAGGAAACTTGCATACGTCTGTGAAGCAATTCAAAGGCGTGTGTATAGTCGTGCTTGAGTAACGGCGATGGACTTGTCATTAATCACGTTGGCACCTAAAAATATCTCTGGCAGAAAGTGGGTGTGTGGGTACCACCTTCACACCTATGCCTACCACTCTCGGGACCCTTGTGGGAAGGCGTGAGGATATAAATCTACACTTACTCTCTAGTACTCGAAACATACGAGCATGTATGAAGAGACTGATGAATGTGGACTAAGCGAAAGAGGTATGCAAATCTAGAGAGAACTGGCGCTCTATACTCTCTGCCTACCCCGTTAGCGACTCGGCGTCATGATATTTATGTATAAATCTACATACCCGTAAGGTTATTTACATATCATGTTTCCTCTGTACGTAAAAGGAAAACAAACGTGAGTTCCAGCTTAAATAAATTACAACTTTCCGTAACGTAATAAGGAGGAGCTTAATAAAATATTGAAACCAACCGCTGACTGGAAGTTGGGTGCCCCTCCATGCATATTGTATTGGACTCCAAGTGGCGAGGTAACCGTTGAAACAAACCTTTTTCACACAATACCCGTCGCACATTTCACATAATTATCTGTTGAACATGCTACTACTGGAAGTGACCTGAAAAGGACGACGTGTCATACAAAGGCGTCGGTGACAGAAATTGTGTTGTGCTCGGACGCTTTTATGTATTGCATCTACTCTTGTCCCATAAAGAGCGCTTACGTGACATCGTTTAATTTGATGGTCTATGTACTCTGTGAGCCCTGAGTACAGAGCCGTGGTGGCCGAGTGGTTCGAGCAGTTGCCTGCGACGCAAAGGTCGCAAGTTCGAATCCCGACTGAAACAATGAGTTTTTCTGGACTTAAGTACAGTGCTTAGTCACACCACGAGCTTTACGGTGAAGGAAAACATCGAGAGGAAACCTGCATACGTCTGAGAAGAAATTCAAAGGCGTATGTATAGTCGTGCTGGAGTAACGGCGATGGACTCGCCATCTGTCACGTTGGCACCTAATATACCTCTGGCGGAAGGTGGGTGTGTGGGTGTTGCCTATGCACCTCTGCCTACCCCTTCGGGGACCCTTGTGGGAAGGCGTGAGGATTATTATTATGTACTCTGTGTTAATGGAGATGTAATGTCTAGGTGTCGGTATTTGGCTCTACTCCGTCTTTATTACAATAGCTAGAGACGAGCTACAATGTCCTCCGTGTCCAGTTCAACAACGCATTCAGGGCGACGGTGGGGCTGCCCCGCTTCTACAGTGCCTCGAGCATGTTCGCAGCGGCACGGACCGATTGTTTCCATGCGACTGTGCGCAAAAGGTGCGCCTCCCTGGTGCACAGGGTGCGGGCCAGCTCCAACATTGTCCTGACTATGATAGCCAGCAGGATAGATTGCCATTACATCAGGCATTGTTGTGCCAGACATGTCGCAAAGGGTGTCGGGTGAAGTGGTAGTCTGTTCTGTAATTATTTGTTTTGTTGTGTGTATTTGTAATTTATTTGTACTAACCTAGTAGATAAGCTTATGTTTACTAACAAGAAATGGATTTAGATATCTGATAAATAAATAAATAATAATTATTATTATTATTACGCTGATTTAAGTTACAGGCATTGGTGCTGTAAAGGTCCGCGCTCAATAAATGCAAAACTTGGTTTGATCAAACATTAAGACCATGTTTATTAATATACTATTATGCTATAATTAGCTTTCTTGTACACATGCAAGGCTAGAAAGAACACATATATGTAAAGTAAAAAATGCCACTCTTGTGTTTTTCAAATATATTTGTACTAAATATCATCACTTCTATTGCTCTATTTGAACTAGAAAGATTGTGTACAAACAAAGACAATAGTGTATACTATTAAGTCTATTAACATTAACATCTATTTCTTATTTAAACCTTAATTTTTAAGTAGTACCCACACAGTCACTTCCGCCAGAGATATATTTTAAGTGCCAACGTGAAAAGTGGCGAGTCCAACGCCGTTACTCAATCACGACTATACATACATACGTTTCTGAATGTCTTCTCTATCGTGGTACTAACCACTGAACTTGAATCCAATCACATATTGGTACAGTGGGGATTCCAAGTTGCTATATTTGTGTGTTGCAGGTAACTACTCGAAAAGTGTTAGATATATATCCTCGCGCCTTCCCACAAGGGTCCCCGAAGGGGTAGGCAGAGGTGTATAGGAAATACCCACACACCCACTTTCCGCCAGAGGTATATTAGGTGCCAACGTGACAGATGGCGAGTCCATCGCCGTTACTCAAGCACGACTATACGCCTTTGAATTTCTTCTCAGACGTATGCAGGTAATATCCAAAATAAATACATTATTTTGGATATTCTAATTCCTAACGTACCTAACTCTAGTAAAAAATAAATGATTCAACTAACGCTAAGGGAATGGATAAACAGATTTATCCTTTTGTGCTGGCGAAACCTCTCTCCATATATAATTGAATTTCTTTCTACAGGTCGGTCCTTATGTGAAAAGTGTAGCCTCATTCACGCACTCTGAGAGCGACGTTTCTGTCTCTTGTTTGAGCCGTTAAGGTACGGATATATTACAAGATAAATAAAAAGGAATAGGATTCAATTTGAATCTACTGAGTGTTTAACTTCTATTTCCATTTGGCTTTATAGAAAGTTCATTTTAACTTATTCTAATGCTAATAACGACCAAACTCTTATTGTTGGAACGTCTAGAAAAATGCAAGATCTCAGTATGGTTCTAATAACAGTTTTTTTCCGTGACGTTTTTTGGTTGAGATGAGTTCCCTTCGAACGGTACTAGCGTTAATAGATTAATTACACACTAAAGAGGCTAAGGCAGCTAGCGTGAACGAGGATGTGAGGGTTAAAAAAGGATGAGTGGAAAAATATTGACGAAACGAAGACTAAGAAGAAAAGCGAAGGCAACGTAAGACCACGTACTAATAATCTAGATCAAATCGATCGGACATTCAAGGTAGGAACGTCAAAAGTATTCGAAACCGGGCGTTCATGAGTGGACTGATAAAAAAAACATATTATATTTGAAAAGAAATTAAAAAAACGCAAATATAAATCTAGATCAAATCGATCGGACATTCAAGGTAGGAACGTCAAAAGTATTCGAAACCGGGCGTTCATGAGGGGACTGATGAATATGGATGAAAAAAACATATTATATTTGAAAATTTTAAAAACGCAAATATACGCTTTCAACATAAAAGACAAGTATTGATTGAAATAACTCTCTTCGTTATGGATGTTGGCATCCGATACCTCAAACTAAAAGTGGGTTGTATTACCACTGCCTTTGAAACTCGAAGGAAGGCGTGATGATAACAGTAAGCTTATTTTCCTTATGTATCAACGTAATAATAAAATGAGATCAATAACATCATCAAATAGGGCAATCCATTCTCCGTATAGTCGTATAAACGAACTATAAAATAACTTTCGCATGACCGTAAAATTGTTTATGTGATATCCAAAAACGTTTTACCCACAAATCATTCCATTTATATTATATAAATAATATCCTCATGCCTTCCCACATAGGTCCCCGAAGGGGTAGGCAGAGGTGTATAGGTAGTACCCACACACCCACTTTCCGCCAGAGGTATATTAGGTGCCAACGTGACAGATGGCGAGTCCATCGCCGTTACTCAAGCCCGACTATACACAAGCCTTTGAATTGCTTCACAGACGTATGCAGGTTTCCTCTCGATGTTTTCCTTCACCATAAAGCTCGTGGTGTGACTAATCACTGTATTTAAGTTAAGAACAACTGATTGGTACAGTCAGGATTCGAACTGGCGATCTTTGTGTCACAGGCAACTGCTCGAACCATTCGGCCACCACGGCTTCTTTTAATATTAGATACGATAATAATAATAATATTCTCACGCCTTCCCACAAGGGTCCCCTTCGAAAATCGTCTCAGACGTATGCAGGTTTCCTCTCGATGTTTTCCTTCACCGTAAAGCTCGTGGTGTGACTAATCACTGTACTTAAGTTCAGAAAAACTCATTGGTACAGTCAGTATAAAAACTATAGGCAACTTACTTAAACCACTCGGCCAAGTTCGAAACAAATTATGTAATCTGTTTCTTAATAGCACATTAGTAAAGAATATTCCTACAGTGGTTCTTCTTCCTTCTGGAAAACAGGTATGGTGATACACGTAAAAAGATATGTCTAAATAATGTATCAAGCATAAGCCATTTTCCTCTTACTGAATTATTAAGAGTAACTTTATTCAGATTCAGGATCGATTCTGAATAAATTTAGCGTTAAAATGGCAGTGATTTAAGAGGAATGGTTGAACCTACCCATTTGCATTATAACAATGTAACTGGATCTAGTGTAAAAACTTTACGATGTTGAGGGAACTAAGCTAATTTATGTTTGGCAATAACTTAAGGGATAAGCTGTAAATTTACTGAAGTTCATTCCTAATGGAATGACTACTGGTAGTGTGAAACTTGATACCCCTAGTGCACTACAGCAATTATTCAACCTAAGATAACCAAAGTTCGAATTTTAGCTCTCGCTTAGCAATCTTCTATAGACTTCAGAAACCGTTTACAGACGATAAACGGTTTGGCGGTATAAAATAGAAAACGGCAGTTTGATTCCACTTGGTAGTTTCACGTCTGCGGGTTTTGTCACTGAAATATTTACTGGTGACTGCGAAACTGCCATGGATAAAGCTGTAAATATGCAAAGCACCGCGGAATCACCCGTTCGAAATAGAACTTGCCCAGTAAACGTCGAAATCGATAGATGGCAAAACTTGTAAATTTGAAACACCTCGTATTGCACCTCAATGTAAATCATGACTTTTTTATTTTTATTCTCTAAATTGATATCGCAAACTACGTTAACCAACCCGTAGTGATCACAATAAGATCAAAATGTTATATTTGATACAAAATTGCGCCCTGAAAGGCACATTTAAACAGGAAATATGTCAAGACGTGTCGTCGTCGCTTGGACGTGACAAACCAATTCTTATCCGCAAATCAGGACGGAAACCGACGCTGAATATCAAAATTTTCCCTTGGAATATTTTCGATATTCTCGATACCTACTAGCTTAGTTACTGAATACGTAGGTGGCTCACATATTTCTTCTTTAGAAATGCTGGAATCTGATATTTCAAGATTGTCAGACACTATGAATGATTCGATTCAGCCAACCATGGTTTAGTTATAATAGTTACTTCAACGCATTTGGATTATCTAACATAAGAAGGCGGATATCAGCTTTAAGTAATTTTTATGACACATATGTATAAGAGTACATGGATACATGGGTAATAACAATAATAGTAACTTAGCCTCAGGCAGAGGTCTGCTGAGAATGAATTTAAACTTGCAGACCTAATTGTGGTCTATATATAGGTCTGCAAGTCGTAAAGTAATTCTTTTATGATACCCATTTATCAAATAATTACTCAAAACTGATTCCGATTTTTATACGCATGAAGTCGCAAGCAAAAGTTAGAGCTACGACGTGTATTGCTTGATATGGGTACTTTAAGAAAAATAAAATGATCATGTGATTTTTGACAGAATTATAAAAACATTTCTTCCATCAAAGAAATCCTCGTTCCTCGTTACAACTACAGCAATTCTTATGATTACTCATAAATAATTTTGCTGCCCTAAAAACATGGTACCACCGCCTTTCTATATAAAATGTTGAAAAAACTAGATATGATTTTACTTGTTAGCTTAACTAAATATTTTACGAATTCAAAATATATAAATGAAGAAGTAAAACGTTTTCATTCGGCCTAAAAACGTACACACAGCATTCACGAAGGCTTGTAAACATACGTATATATCACATAGATCTAATAATAGCAAATTTTCGTATAGATTAAAGTGACACCTCGGCATTACACAACAGTATCGCGTTACGACGCTCGGTGACGTGACAGCGTGTCTGAAATGATATTACTGGAGACATGGTAACGAAGGGCGAATGGGTAAAAATAATTAGACAGTTTTGGGTAATATTATGTTGCTAACGAGGAACTTGACGAGCTAGTTTGGCTTACCCTTAATTAATGCTTTTAGCTCGTTTATTTATGATAGTATTATTCAGTGCAGTTATTATTACGAAATATTTAAATGATAATATTATTGTAGCAAAGTTTTCGTTTACAGATATTAACATACATTTAAAATCTCACAAATTATTCCATTAATGTTTTTCCAACCAGACAATTTCAAGTAATGATGATTTAATAATATCTCCAGTTCGAAAAATATATATTGTCGTCAAGAAAAGTAAAAAACGAATGTACTGCTATTAGTTTCTCGAGCTTAGAAGATAATTAGCTCAGTACAGTTATAAATAATTTTAAAAATATAAATTTATCTAAAAATAAAAATATAAAATAAATTTATAAATTCCCAAAGGAGAAGGTGTGTAGTGTGTGTAAGGAAGGAGGTGTGTAGTAGCCTCACACCCACTTTAACACATTTTGTCAACACGATTGTTAACAAATATGTATAGATGATTTCATGTGGTTCTACGATTAATACAATCAACTGAGTAGATATAGAAGTCTTATAATAATAGTGTACTTCGAACAAATTTGATCACAGACATTTTCGCTCATTATGATAAAACATTTCAATGTTTATTTCACGCGTAGCAGCGGCGCAATAACTTGGAGATTACATCAGGAGGCGGCTCTGCAAAATTGCCGTGATTATTCACACAGACGACTCCTATTTTTCCCTCGTAGGTACATTTAATCCCAGTTTTGTAACAAAATTTTAACTAAAAGCCAGAGTAATCGAATGAAACGTTGTTAATTAAGAGGACGGTGTCAAAGAGATGATAGAATATCTTTCGGTTACGAACATAATTGCATATTCTTAATGTTCTGTAAAATATATTGCTTCAGTATACCTTAGATTTAGCTGACTTTAACAAACCTAGCTAAGAACCTTTGTTCTCAAATGTCCTCATCATACAGTGCTTTTCCAATGCATCTATTTTATTTTTCTAGAGCAATAATTTCTTCAAATAGTTCACCATTTTTCAGTAGCTTTATAGACTCGTATCTCGACATATATCCTCGGATCGAGAATTATCTCGTAGCAAACATTGTAAGGGTATATATACTAATGGCTTCAAACACTTCTGGAATTGGACTCTAACAACAACTATTCTCCTCATGCGTCACCATCCTAAATTACAACCAGCACCTAAACTATTTCTGTGGCATAAGGTGGGTGTGGGTACCACACATATCTGCCTACACCTTCGGGGACCCTTGTGGGAAAGTTTGAAGTTATATAAAACATAATATACATTTCACTATGAAAGTGATAACGTCAACAAGGAGACTAATTCCATATTAACTATCATACAATTTATACGTAGATATATTTATTTAGTTAATATTTTTTAAGTATTTTCATAGAAATAATTCTAGGAACTGTTGTATACACTTGATATAAGAATTCTACAAATAACCTTAACGTTCAATATAAGATTCATGTTAATTAAATAATACTTCTAATGCTTGTCTTTTCCTTTTAGATATTTTAATTAACTTAAGTAAACTTGGTAAATTAGATTCAGTATAGGCTTTTTGCCGGAACATTGTGTATAACATCGGTTGTATGGTAATGTACGTTTCATTGTCTCCGCAGTTGCGTTGGCAAACGGATCTTCATACATTATGCATTCAATTAACAAAAGCCTGTTTTTGCCAGACAAGTACAAGTGGAACAGAAGAGGACAAGAAAAAATCGAGTTAAGTGATCCACAATTTCTATATATGTTAATAGAATTTCGTTATTCGTATCATATAGTGAATTATATCGAAATAATAATAAATACCTTGTTACACATATTGTTATAGCCCCAAATTAAGCATAACTTGAGTTATGGGAACTAGACAGCGAGTTACTTATATTGATTGATATATACATTAAAACATAGGACATCCAAGGCAAGAAAGCTATTACTTTAGTAAATAGTAATGTTACAAAGATTAATTTAGGCCAATTTAATATTACATATGTAATATTCACGTGCATATATTTGAGGGTGAAATTGCGGGGCATAGGTAGCGAAAATATAATTAATGATACAGTATGTTCTCGAAGCTGAAAGGTAATGGAAAGTAAATCTTTTAATTGCTCTATTCTATAGTCCAGGGAAAATGGCATACGCAATGATTTAATGTCGTCTAGTTAACACTGGTATCGGTCCCCTAACGGCGACTCGTTGCAAAACTAACATAAATTTTGGGCTATTAATATAAATTACTTAGATTTACAATCCTTTAGGGTGTTCAATTACTGTTATTTCCCTTTGCACAGTATAAAGGCTTTATTATAACGATTTACTGAGCCTGACGTGTTTTGTCATCAATTTTAATTATTTATTGTTTGTTATTGAGTTGGATGGAGCTTCAAATTGGGCAAGTTTAATTATGAAATACAATACTTTGTTACATGTATACCTACTAGAATAGTAATCTTCAATAAAGATTTTTAGTTTCATTTAGGCGAAGAAAAACCTTTTGAGTTTCTTTATTCCTGACTTTATTTTATGAAGAGAGTGAGTTTCGTGCCGTCCATTAACGACCCATCTATACATATTATAAAATCGGAGTGTCTGTTTGTAATATTGAAATAATCGTCTTGTACTAAATACATATGGATGTATACACGGTACATATACCAAAATATAATTTTTTACAACTTTTGTCTGTCTATCTGTCCGTCTGTCTGTCTGTTTGTTCCGGCTAATCTCTGAAACGGCTGGACCGATTTTAGCAGGACTTTCACTGGCAGATAGCTGATGTAATAAAAATCGGTAAAAAAACTTTTAAGCTAAACGGTTTTATTTTATGTGCACCGAAAACTACAAAATAAATAAATAGTTACTTACCTATCAACCTACGTAGGTGATCTCGGTCATTAATATCTCTGATGGTAGTGGTTGTCATAACATGAACCATGGCAGCGGCCGAAAGGCAGTTCATGAAAGAACACTAACACCAGGGTTTGCTTGGTAGCTAAACTAAGCAGCCCACACTATAACAAGTAGGTATTTTGACCTTCTAGTTCAGAAATATTTTAGTACTAAACAGAATAGCTTTTAGGCATATTGGACTAAAATAAAAACGTGGGGCCCATTTACTATTTCTGTATTACTTTCTACTATACTAAGTGTGGATTGCATCGACTTATCATAATCGTCATCGTCATCATCCTAGCGGTTTATCCCGGTCGCATCCGAAACCACATAGCTCAGGAGTCTAGGGTCCGCTGAATCGACTTACTATAATCGTAACTGGAGGTTTTGACCATCAATAACCAGCCGTTACGGCTTCACCAGCGAACGCCGAGCTCATGATCTACCAAAGTATAAGATATGCTCTGCCATTGGTATGATTTCAGAGGGGCCCCACGTTTTTATTTTAGTCTAATATACCTAAAAGCTATTCTGCCTAGTACTAAAATATTTCTGAACTAGAAGGTCAAAATACCTACTTGTTATAGTGTGGGCTGCTTAGTTTAGCTACCAAACAAACCCTGGTGTTAGTGTTCTTTCATGAACTGCCTTTCGGCCGCTGCCATGGTTCATGTTATGACAACCACTACCATCAGAGATATTAATGACCGAGATCACCTACGTAGGTTGATAGGTAAGTAACTATTTATTTATTTTGTAGTTTTCGGTGCACATAAAATAAAACCGTTTAGCTTAAAAGTTTTTTTACCGATTTTTATTTTCTTGTTTTTAGTATTTAGTGAAATTGTCTACCGAATTTTCCTCATTCTATTTCATTCATTCAGTGCATCATTTTTACATGGTTTCTTACCTGATAATTTAGTACAATCTAATTCCTCAATACATAGCCCTTCCAGAGACTTGACTCGACTTAGAGCCACGTATGCTTGTCCTTCCTCAAACAATTTTGAGCCCAAATGTACTACTGCATGGTCGACGGTGCTGCCCTGCATTTTATGGACGGTGGATGCCCATGACAAAACTAAGGGCAACATCCTTCTTTCAGCCGTGCCATAATTGAATTTTGCTGGAAACTGTATGGTTTTAGGGTAAATAACGTGCATGCCGGCTCTGCCAAAGTCAATTTTAACTGATGGTATATCTGTTTCGTACATTTGGGTTCGACGGAACTGAGGCCAAACAATTTCTGTAATGTGGCGTATAGCGCCATTTACCAATCCTTTTGTAACGTCAATGTTGGACCGCAACATTGCTTTTGCACCTACAAATATTTCAAGTACTGATGGTAAGCCTCCAGTCTTATTTATATCTGTTGGTATTATATTAGCAAAATTTAGATTATCTGTATTTCGTGTGGCGTCAATTAGCTCTCTTCGTCTGTCACGTTGTGATGCTAGCCTGCACTCATGACGCTCAGGTGTTTCTGACTCTGCCAGCTGCCTTTGTCTCTCACGTTGTGCTATTAACCTGGTATCATGTTGCTCAGGTGTTTCTGTTGCTAACCGTTCTCTTCGTTTCTGTAGTCGACTATGGGTTTCATTTTCACTTTCCTTTGCAAGTTTCATACATACATACATATCATCACGCCAAGTCCCTAACGGGGTAGGCTGGTAGTATGGAGCGCCAGTTCTCTCTAGACTTACATACCTCTTTCGCTTCGTCCACATTCATCAGTCTCTTCATACATGCTCGTCGATTTCGAGTACTCTTAACGTTCCCGTCCTTCAGAGTCCGATCTATTTGATCCAGGTAGTTGGAACGTGGCCTTCCTCTGCCTCTTCTTGCACACACTTTTGCTTTGTATATCTATTTCGTAAATTTTTCTTCACTCATCCTTTCTATGTGTCCAAACCAACGTAACATGCCTTTCTTCATCTTTATAATCACGCCCTCATTCGCGCCAGTTGATTTGCGAATCTCTTCATTGCGGATTCGATCTAATATCGTTACGCCCCACATTTTTGAAGAGATCGCATCTCGACTCGACATACCCAGGATTCGCTGCCATACAATAAGGTAGGTACCAATATCGCGTTGTGAACAGCAACTCGAGCATTCTTGCTCAGACTTTTACTGCCCATCAACGCCGACATGGCCCCATTCACCTTATTTCCGGCAGTTATCCTTCTTTCAATATCTTTTCATACTTTCCATCTCGTGTGAACATGCTTCCAAGATATACAAATTCATTCACTTGCTCTAGAATTTGCCCATTTACCGATATAGCACACTCGGTCACTTGTTCATCTCTTTCGAAAACCAGAACCTTAGTCTTGCCAGCGTTTTGCAAGTTTCGTTCTATACTTTTCTTTTGCCTTTTCGAGCCTTCTTTTTCGTTGTGTAGCAGTGTCGTGTTTATTTTTGTTTGCTTTTTTATTTATTGTTACCATGTTGTTCGGGGTTGTTCAAGATGCGCCAAATGTAGAGGGAAAAAGCGCTTACGACAGTACTTTTTTATCCACCCTGATGCCATAAAGGCCCATTTACTATTTCTGTATTACTTTCTACTATACTAAGTGTGGATTGCATCGACTTATTATAATCGTCATCGTCATCATCCTAGCGGTTTATTCCGGTCGCATCCAAAACCACATAGCTTCAATTCAATTCACACAATCTTGGACGCAACTGTTCTCGACACGACTAATCATGTCCCCACCTAATACGCCATTTTGTAACAGCGTCCATCTTGAGTTTGAAATTTTGACATAATGACAGTATTCTGCTAGTGTAGTCCTATTATTTGATACCCATATTGTGGTGGTTGTGGAAAAATATGTACCCAGTCCGCCATATTGGAACGGCGTCCATCTTGAATTTTTAATTTTGACATAAGCATCGTGTTTTACTAGTGTAGCCCTTTCATTTGATACCCATATTGAGGGGGTTAAGGAAAAATATGCAATCCGCCATTTTGTATCGGCGGCCATCTTAGATTTATAATGTTATTGATTTTATTATATTGTATTGTCATCTAAATTAAATGTGTGTACCAAATTTCAGATCAATCTGACAACGGGAAGGTGCTTAAATTTCAATTTCTAATTTTGACCCAAATAAATAAATAAATTCCGTACGGGTCGAGCTAAATAAAACCGTTTAATAAAAAGGATTTATTTTAGAAACTAAGGATTTTTTTTCTTTAAATTCCACGCGGATGAAGTCGCGGGCACAGTTAGTATATAGATATAATTTGAGATCAAGTGGTTACCAAAATGGTGACGTAACTGAGATGAGAGCAGTCATGTGCATCACTACAAACTGTAATAAACATAATAGTTGCAATACGACGTAATTTTTATTATTTTTCAAGCAACATGTGAATTTCGCTAACTTTAGAGCACCTCGTACCATAGAGCCTTGGTGGCCGAGTGGTTCGAGCAGTTGCCTGCGACACAAAGATCGTAAGTTCGAATCCCGACTGTACCAATGAGTTTTTCTGAACTTAAGTACAGTGATTAGTCACACCACGAGCTTTGCGGTGAAGGAAAACATCGTGAGGAAACCTGCATACGTCTGAGAAGAAATTCAAAGGCGTATGCATAGTCGTGCTAGAGTAACGGCGATGGACTCGCCATCTGTCACGTTGGCACCTAATATACCTCTGGCGAAAAGTGGGTGTGTGGGTATCACCCATACACCTCTGCCTACCCCTTGGGGGACCCTTGTGGGAAGGCGTGAGGATATATAATTTTATATACCTCTTACCAAAATAATGTAAGGAAATATTGCTTCTTTTAATATAAGTATTACTGGTGATCTAACATAGTAGTACCAGCGGGCTACGAGCCAACGATAGGAAGATTTAGATTCATATCGAATGTAGTCTTTTGAGATATGTACGCAGCTGTGCCTAAATGTTACTCATATTTTTTCACTCCAACGTATTTATCTACCTACATTTCAAGATTGAAAGCTCCCTTTAACATTCTGTAACAAATATTCTCGTTAGCAAATTTGATTATTGAGTGGTATCATTTCTATTAGAATGTATATTATCGCTAGTTTAATGTTCATTAAAGACTGCGGGTGACTATTTCAGCTATTCGGTCACTGTGACTCAAGTGGCTATAAATATTTAAGCTCTCATAGCTCCTACTAAGGCCCGAAGGAGAAGGCAGAAGTGTGAATACATCCAGTTTTGACCGGATATATATTTAGCTGCAAACTGGGCAAATGCTTGGTACGATTTTACATAATTTATTGTTTGATGTTTTCTGTAATGACTGTGTGCACTTGAAGGTGAAACTTTACCTAGATGGTAAAGGATAGATTGAATGCCCTCAGCGACATACCACTCGATGGTAAAGTTAGGAAAACGAAAAAACTTTTGTGGCTTAACGTATCATACAACCATACCTAAGTAACACTGGCTTAGCTACACAATACTACGTTTTATATCCGATATGCGATGATTTTTTGTTTTAAAATAGCATTTAAAGTATAAGTAGGCATAAGTTTTTGTTTGTATTAGATGTAAAAAAAGATATGTTGCTGCACTACATTCTCATTGGGTTTTAAATCAAACCAACTTTTACAAAGGCTTGTGTGCAATGCGTCCAGGTAACATCAGGATGGAAACTGACCCACTTCTGTCAATGGTCGTACGGTCTGCAAAAGAGTCTGTACGGTTCGCTATACTAACTTTGCAATACTGTGTCACGTCCAATAAAATGTTGTCTTAGAAATGGCTGATAAAGTTTTTGACGTCTTGTGGAGACGATTTTTAATGTAACTGCTTGTCGAAATAAGGGAAATAAGGTGAATGGAGCCATGTCGGCGTTGATGGGCAGTAAAAGTCTGAGCAAGAATGCTCGAGTTGCTGTCCACAACGCGATATTGGTACCTACCTTATTGTATGGCAGCGAATCCTGGGTATGTCAGAGGAAGTATGAAAATAGCTTGAATGCAGTCGAGATGCGATCTCTTCGAAAATGTGCGGCGTAACGATATTAGATCGAATCCGCAATGAAGAGATTCGCAAATCAACTGGCGTGAATGAGGGCGTGATTAAAGCATGAAGAAAGGCATGTTACGTTGGTTTGGACACATAGAAAGGATGAGTGAAGAAAGATTGACGAAACAGATATACAAAGCAAAAGTGTGTGCAAGAAGAGGCAGAGGAAGGCCACGTTCCAACTACCTGATCAAATCGATCGGACTCTCAAGGACGGGAACGTTAAGAGTACTCGAAACCGACGAGCATGTATGAAGAGACTGATGAATGTGGACGAAGCGAAAGAGGTATGTAAGTCTAGAGAGAACTGGCGCTCTATACTCTCTGCCCACCCCGTTAGGGACTTGGCGTGATGATATGATGATGATGATGCTTGTCGAAGTATTTTCTTCAGAAATGTTCTATCATGTTCATAATTTTTTTGTATATTCAAGCAATACGTGTATTTTTGAATTCGTATCAATTAGTGCCGTGGTGGTTGAGCTGTTCGAATAGGTAGTTGCCTGCAACACAAAGATTGCAAGTTCGAATCCCGACTGAATTAAGGACAGTGATTAGTCACACCACGTATGCATGCGTATGCAACGTGATTGAGTAATGGCGATAGACACGTCATCTGTCACGCGGGCACCTAAAATATATCTCTGGCGGAAAGTAGGTGTTTAGCTAGATACTACCTATTCACCTCTGCTTACCCCTTTGGGGACCTTTGTGGGAGCGCCTAACGATATATTATATTAGATAATAGCCAATTATTAATATGGAGAATCTGAATTTTTGGTTTTATAATAATCGCGGTAGTGAACATTTAAAAGTATATTTATATTTAAACTATATTGAAAAAAAAAACTGCTTTTCTTGACCGTACCCGCACCCACTATGTCAACTCATCTCATGGCAAATATGTACCCACTTCGCCCTGTAAGGATGTACCCTAGTTAAAAGCTTTTGAGGGTGACATTTTGCATAAGCGGATCCATTTCAGAAACTATTAAAATATCACGGCGGCCATCTTTATGTCATATCATAAGCTCAAAAGCTTAATATCAAAGCTTAAACATAGCTTAAACTATCTTTGACTTACCTCTTGGTGTTACTATTCCACTTTTTGAATATTAATGTTTCGCATAAGTCAGAACAACGCAGTTACAACATTTTAATTTTAACTGCGTTACAAGACTTTATTCTAAATGTAATATTTCATAAACTTTATAATACATTTCTGTGAGTCGTTTGCAACTCATGATAAGCTGATTTTCCAAGAATATAAATCTTACTTTACGATTTTTCTTTTTGATTAAAACAAAGAACAAAAAGAAATGGCATTTTGTATTGAAAATAAAGTCGACATATTCTTCAATTTGTGTGTATTTGTTTTATTATTGTCATCTCGGAATCACAACATTAAGTGAGCAGATTTTGTCCCGTTCCTCTTACTTATGTAACTTAGTTACCCGACATGAAAGTTAACGAACCGTATTTGATCTTGCTTCAGGATTCCATCAAATCAGCGACACGGGCAAAGTTTCGTGTATATAACTCATCTAACACTTCTGATTTTGGTTTTGTGAATGAGCTGGCTGTGCCCCGCGGATTCACCCATGTTTAATTTGATTATCACACATGTACATCTATATAAATAAATAAAATTGGAGTGTCTGCTAGTACTTTTAAAAATAATCGCTTTTTACTTAATACACGAGAGCCGTGGTGGCCGAGTGGTTCGAGCAGTTGCCTGCGACGCAAAGGTCGCAAGTTCGAATCCCGACTGTATCAATGAGTTTTTTCTGAACTTAAGTACAGTGATTAGTCACACCACGAGCTGAACGGTGAAGGAAAACATCGAGAGGAAACCTGCATACGTCTGAGAAGAAATTCAAAGGCGTATGTATAGTCGTGCTGGAGTAACGGCGATGGACTCGCCATCTGTCACGTTGGCACTTAATATACCTCTGGCGGAAAGTGGGTGTGTGGGTATTACTTATACACCTCTGCCTACCCCTTCGGGGACCCTTGTGGGAAGGCGTGAGGATATATTTTATACATACATACATATCATCACGCCAAGTCCCTAACGGGGTAGGCAGAGAGTATAGAGCGCCAGTTCTCGCTAGACTTACATACCTCTTTCGCTTCGTCCACATTCATCAGTCTCTTCATACATGCTCGTCGGTTTCGAGTACTCTTAACGTTCCCGTCCTTCAGAGTCCGATCTATTTGATCCAGGTAGTTGGAACGTGGCCTTCCTCTATCCCTCTATCCCTATCTCCTCTATATATACTAGGTACTTCCTCTATGTATACTAGGTTTATATAATATTTTTTGCAATTGTTGTCTGTCTGTTTTGATTGACGGTCTGTCACTGTTAGATGGCTGATGTAAAAAGGAGTAACTTAAGCTTTTATTTTAGATACTGAGAAAAACATTTGTTTTAATTTCACGCGATTTTCATTCTTTTTAAACTTTATCTATTCTTGTGACACCCCTGTGATGGTATATATGTTAATGGGCTGGAACAAGCCTCATTAATCTTAGGAAAATATTAAATTCCGATCCATTAAAATTATATTTTACTGATTATTTTTCAAATGACATTGTCATATTTGTGCGTTGATTTACAAATGACAAATTTAATGCTATCCAAGTTCATCGGTTACTGTCTTAAAATTATAGCTTACAGCGATATTACTCTTGAGCACAAGCCTTTTATTATTAATGTAAATTACTGACCGCAAACACTGCTGTGGAAGTTTTACAACAGCCGTGCTCCCATTGTTCAAGTATTCACCTTCAGCACTCAATTTTACCGAAACATTCCATTACGAGTGATTAGTAATCAGACTTAATGGATGTCGTGTATCGCACTCCTAGTTTATGGCGTGTCATGCGTTCATAATTACACAAGACAATTTCATATTAAAACAAAGAGAATTGCACGTAATTACATTGTTATCAACAACCGATGTCTGTTGACTAACACTCACAAAAAGCTCTACTGAAATTGGAAGCGTCAATCAAAGATACATTATTTTCCACTATACGATAATTGTGTTTTTTATGTTCAGTTTCTGAATTATTTATATTATTTCAGCCTTCCCAAATGAGTTTATTTTATTTATTTGGGTTTACCAACAGTTATTACAGAGATACATGAATTATATACAAATATAAGATTAAAAACAATACTTCACAACCAATTACAGGTAAACACAACATGCAAAGCGGACATCATAACATAATAATAAGTGTATTAAAATATAACAGAATTGATTAACGATAGTAGCAGTAATTTAAAGGTAGTACTTTGATAGTACTAGAACTATCAAGGTTTGGTGATGGCTTTTATGTATGAAGCTGCACTGTCTGTGTGGATGTCACACAAATCACTAAGCATATTTACAAGCCTACTCAATCGCGGTACTGGAGAATTGGCGCCAAATTTAGTGCGACGGAGAGGTGGAACTAGAGGGGTGATAGGGTTGCGAGGAGAATTATGAGTTTATAAGTCATCACAGTAATACACTAAACAATATAATATGTAGAAGTTATATTCGGTTACGATCTTATAGGTTATAGATATATATCTTATAGTAATCTTCTAATGTACCTATATATATGTTATAGGTACATTAGAAGAACTACATCAAAATTAAGATAACGTTACGCATTAACAACTTTAATCTGCTCATTTAACATAACCCGGAGGTCACTGACTCGATCTTAATGTCGCAAACAGCATAAGCTGCTTGGTAACATAAATAACCTTGGTAACATAATAAAATACATTTGGTATAAAGTACAAAAGAAACTTAAATAAACGGACACTTAAGACGGGAACGTCAAGAGTACTCGAAATCAGTGAGCATGTAAGCAGAGACTGATGAATGTGAACGAAGCGAAAGAGGTATGCAAGTCTAGAGAGAACATGCCCTCTATTTTCTCTGCCTACCCCGTTATATACATATGTACAAAATAAACATGAAAAAAACTATCTAAATTTAATATAACACCTCCCAAAGATTCTACCTTAAAAAGCCACTGCGTCATCGCTCTCTTGCTTGCGCTATCAAAGCTATAAGCTATCAAATTTTCCCCTCCGATCTCCTACGATGGCTTCTTCAAGGAGAGGCAATTTCCTTAAGCTGAATTTCATGAGCAATATACGTATGTACCTACTTCACATATCAAATTGTCCCTACTAACATTGAACGTGTTAGATCGTTCTTTCATCGAATAGCGTTCCTTAATCGAAAAAATACTCTCCGGACATGACCTATAGAAATTACAGTTCATACATATGTTTGATTACGTTTCGACTTTCATCTCTGCTTATTAAAGATATGGTTATTTAAACCAGGAAATTAACAACGCCAATGAAATACTACTGTTTGGGTCAAAGTTGTTTTAAATTAGTCGTAAGTAGTAGTAGAAAGTCAGTCTTGTTCATTTAACTGCGCTGACTACCGTCTGGCTGGAATATGTTTATTAAGGTAATTTTTTTTTGTTTTTTTTTATAACTCAATTTGACAACCAATTATGCGGTTCGCCTGGTGATAAGAAGGTCACTGCTGCCTATGGACGCTTGCAAGACTAGAAGTTTTGTTCGCGCACTGCCGACCCTGCAAAAAAAGTTCTCAAAATGCCCGAATCCACGGTCCATTAAACGTTGTTTTCTTTATTATGACATTACACTCATCGCTGTAAGCAAATGCGGCTGATTTGCCTTCAGCCAGCATACCGAGCTCCGTAACAGCCACTTAAACAAAATGTGTCATAAACGACCGAACATTTCTATTGCAACCGCCGCTCCGATGTAATGCTAGCTGAATATTTTATGACATATTTAGTAATATTTTATACAGCATTATACAGGATTGCCTTGTATTGATAATTTATATTTTATGTATCATTATTGCGCCTGATAGCATGTTTATGCTTCTCGTCAAATTACTTTCGTTATGTTAAACATTTTCACAAGATATTTGTGGCAGTAAAATTAACAATAAATAACGTTTTACGTTAAGTATATGTTCGCTTCAGTTTTTTTTTTATACCACTTCGGTGGCAAACAAGCATGCGGTCCGCCTGATGGTAAGCGGTTACCGCCGCCTATGGACGTTGCATCACCAGGGGTATCACTTGCGCGTTGTCGACCCTGCAGTTGTGTGAAAACACTGTTTAGCATTACATAGCTAGCGAATATACTCGAGTCCCGTTAAGGTTTTCGCTGGAAAGTAAAGCGTGGAGTTCTTTAAGAAGGGTGTGAAATTATTCCGGTAGCGCGGGTAATACACCTGGTGTTGCAAGCGTCTATAACCGGCGGTAATCGCTTACCATCAAGTGGACCGCATGCTGGTTTGCCAACCGTGTGGTATAAAAAAAAATGTTTCCTACATATATTATTAATGCGAAAGTATGTGACGATGTTTCTCCCCTTTTAGGCAAAAAATACTAAAGGGAATTGGACGAAATTTAGCGCATAGATGGTGTTATTACTAGGATTAGCACAAAGGATATGCTTTATACCTGAAAACACACACATTATAAACATATAAACACAGACCTATACATACATATCATCACGCCAAGTCCCTAACGGGGTAGGCAGAGAGTATAGAGCGCCAGTTCTCTCTAGGCTTACATACCTCTTTCGCTTCGTCCAGGTACCAATATCGCGTTGTGGACAGCAACTCGAGCATTCTTGCTCAGACTTTTACTGCCCATCAACGCCGACATGGCTCCATTCACCTTATTTCCGGCAGTTATCCTTCTTTCAATATCTTTTTCATACTTTCCATCCCTTGTGAACATGCTTCCTAGATATACAAATTCATTCACTTGCTCTAGAATTTGCCCATTTACCGATATAGCCCACTCGGTCACTTGTTCATCTCTTTCGAATACCAGAACCTTAGTCTTGCCAGCGTTTAGGGCGCAGACCTAAACACAGACCTAAATACATTTAATATTGTATTTTAATGTTAATTTCATAGCTACATTATCCGTTGCGGTGTTGTATGAGATGAACATTTAATTTAAATTTCTTGGCCAATTGAAGCATTAAGTAGGCAAATGTTAAATATTTAAAGGCTAGGTGTTTATGTACCATTTAAAATCAATCTAAAACATTATCGTCACACAATAATCAGACACTTCTAAAATAATTCAACCCTCTTGTCGGCGATATTAATTCATAGCGCCCAGCCCAATGAACCGAAAAATGTCATCACAGATTAAGGCCAGTTAAACAGCCTCAATTACGTTACAGCTCGGATGACATAAACATCTTCCTATAAGTTTCGAAATAACCTTCGGAGGCTGAGGGTCCTTGTAAAGTGGTTGTTATGGTGCGTTTCCATTTAATAGCTGATAAAATGGCGTTACATGATGCCATGCGGAAGAAGTGAGATCGCAACAAAGTATTATCGTAAATATGATGTAGCTTTTTCGCTTTGTTCCCCATATCATATTTATATTTGAAACTCCCAATTACTACGCCGTATACTAACGAAAACTTATAACAATCATTTTTTTAGGACTTTAATAGCTCTGTGGTTTTGGCTAGGTATTAAGCTGTAGGTACTTAATTAAGTTAGCAAATCATTCATCATCATTGTAATGATAGTGTCATAAAAACCTTTATCCAATTTAACCATTTCATTGCTTATAAAAATAAATCTTAGGGCGATGGAATACATTCGATGCGACAAATAAAAAGTGCGATAGCATGACAATTTATCGAACATAATTGGATAAATCGCTTATTTCCCTTACAATAGCCAAATACTATCCTCACGCCTTCCCACCAGGGCTCCTGTAGGGGAAAGAAGAGTTGTGTTGACAGTACCCCCACACCCACTTTCCGCTGGAGATATAGTTTAGGTGCCAACGTGACAGATGGCGAGTCCATCGCCGTTACTGAAGCACAAATATACATATTTCTTTGAGTTTATTCTTAAACGTATGCAGGTTTCCTCCCGATATTTTCGTTCACCGTAAAATCCGTAGCATGACTATGTAGGTACTTAAGTTCAGAAAAACTACTTAGTACAGACGAAATTCGAACATGCAATCTTTGTTTCATAGGCAAATTCTCGAACCACTCGGCCACCTCGGTTTTTTTTTATTTTTGGTATGTATGTAGTCTCATAAAATAAATCGATTATCATCGTCATCATCATCATCATCATATCATCATATCATCATGCCGAGTCCCTAACGGGGTAGGCAGAGACTATACTCTCTAGATTTACATACCTCTTTCGCTTCGTCCACATTCACCAGTCTCTTCATGCATGCCCGTCGGTTTCGAGTACTCTTGACGTTCCCGTCCTTGAGCGTCCGATCGATTATCAAACAAAATAATACACATTTTAGTATAAAGCTGGCGGGTTTGGTATAGGCTTGTAATTTATATTAAGTAATCAACCCCAAAATTGAAAACAAATGCGAATATTTTGACGTATACGGCAATGAACTGGAAACAAGATCCCGGGGTGTAAGCATGTAATGCGTTAATCAATGTAACGGGCGCGCGGCGAACCGTGCCACGTCTCTACTTCCCCACAATTGTCTTCCCATGTTTAATCATCGTGAAATATTTCAACTGAGTTGTGTAAATGAGATTATGTGGAACGAAATTTGTTACAAGAACATTGAATTATGTTTGGATTTAAACGTTATGTTATGTTTCTATGTGAATGGTTAAGAGCCTATGGATTTTTCACGTCAAAATCAGACTACGGCCGTTCAGTTAATATTCTACTTATGGTGGCTATTAAGCATATGCCTCTAAATAATAAGTACATACATATCATCACGCCAGGTCCCTAACGGGGTAGGCAGAGAGTATAGAGCGCCAGTTCTCTCTAGACTTACATATCTCTTTCGCTTCGTCCACATTCATCAGTCTCTTCATACATGCTCGTCGGTTTCGAGTACTCTTAACGTAAGAAAGCGGAATGATAGCAACACCAAGAGTATGGAACGCTTCAACCATTATTAGAAGTAAATAGAATCAAATTCGTGGAATTATTGACATCTCAACCGAACCTTGGCGAAAATAATTTGGCCTACAATACAACTCAGCTACAATAGTTTAATGGCAAATTCTAGGAAATATATTTTCAAAAGAGAATTCGTATATATATAATATTCAACAACGTTTAAAAAAACAATATGAAATATTACTTCTAAAGGAGTTTATTACGTTTCAAGATTGATGAGACAGTTACGCGTACCTCAAATTGTCTTATTAAGGAACAGTTCGAACATTTCATCCTCATTTATGAGCATGACCTGTCCACGAGCTATGAGTGTGTTTGGGGATTTGAAAGAGGATCAGAGCCCCGTATGAGGTCGGAAACGCAACAGCGCAAACTCCGGGTATCCTGGGATTTTTATTTCTCTATGTCACGGTTAAGTGTTATCCAAAAAGCCATAATCTAATCACGCTTCAAATTTATGGGGCGGTTGGTTTTATTTTTATTTTTTTATGTATATAGCGAACGAAAGAATCGCCACGATAAAAAAATATAGATAGCCTTTTTATGATAAGTCATATTTTATATTGGAGTTTCTACTTCAACACTTGATACATATATTTTTAAACCTCTTACTATAGAGCATATATTATATAGATAAAATGCATAGGTCTTCCCATGGTCCGTTTCAAAACCGTTCTATATTAGTGGAATGAATCGACGTTATGTGAGTTTGCTCCCGTTTATGTTATGCGCTGAAAAAGCGATGTCATCATGGCATTAACAAAGTTAATATGTAGGTATATTAATTTGTGGAGTAAGTGATTGTATCCTGAGGGATATTAATATGTAAGATAAGGAGAGGTGGTTAAGCGTGTCAAGGTTACCGGCCTGAACCACCCGGTTTGTCTGAACGTTCCAGTATAGTGTTGTTTGTTTGATCACGGGTGTGTAATGTATAATACTATGATAAATAATATAAGTCTTATATTGTGAATAACGCTTTATAAGCCAGCGTAGAAATGCAAAGACGTAGTTTAGAGAAGACCAAGGAAGGAAGAAGGTTTTTAAAGAAAGGAAGAGAAGGCAAAAACATGGTGGCCAAGAGTTTTAAGACAAGATAATTGGTATACTCGCCTTCCCACATGGGTCCCCGAAGGGGTAGGCAGAGGTGTATAGGTAGTACCCACATTCAAAAAAACCTTACATACTTTAGCTTTGTCCATATTCAAGCCGGTTTCAAGTTGTTACATACATATAATCACGCCAAGTCCCTAACGGGTTAGGCAGAGAGTATAGAGCGCCAGTTCTCGCTAGACTTACATACCAATTTCGCTTCGTCCACATTTATCAGTCTCTTCATACATGCTCGTCGGTTTCGAGTACTCTTAACGTTCCCGTCCTTGAGCGTCCGATTGATTTAATCCAGGTAGTTGGAACGTGGCCTTCCTCTGCCTCTTCTTGCACACACTTATGTGCAAGTTGTTACATAACAATAGATATATTAAATTGACACGCCGAAATCCTACACGTGATATGTAGAGAGAGTAGAGCGCTAGTTCTTTCCACAAGTAGGTAACATGTTAAGTCAAACACTGTAAAACAACTTTGTTCGTGTATATAGTAATAACCTATGAACACCCGGATCGTATACTTATTTGACGCCTCAGTGAAGTACAAAAAAGGGTACTAAAAGGAAAATCATAAGGGAGAGAGGGTAGAAACCACAATACCGGAAGTCTCGGTTGAAAACGCTTGGAGAAGGTATTAAATGCTGGGTACCTGAGGTTGTACGAAAATCGACGCTAGCGACATGACGTTATCGGATTTTAAAATAGTCGTATTAAATTCGTCAAAGCGAATTTACGGAAGTTCTATAGCTCTGTTCTAGCGCTCTACTTCTATGGCAGCTATAATTATGTATCGTGTTTGATCAATGAATAGATTTTGTTCTGCTTCACAATTGTATTCGCAAAAAGCTCATTAATTAATATAAAAACTTCCAGATTTTAGTGGTTTTGGACACATATTACCGTGTCAAGTCCCTTACGGAGTAGGCAGAGGCAGTCGAGTTCCATAGCTATATATACGCGAGCTCAGTTATAATTATGTGTCGTTCTCAATTTTCCTGAATGCTTAGACGTATTTTGTTTACCACTTCATATGTAAAAACATAAAAGAAAAACATTTTGTAAACATATATTTTTCTGAACTTAAGTACAGTAATTAGTCGCAACACGAGCTAAACGGTGAAGGAAAACATGTTTCAGAGAGAAACTTGCATACGTCTAAGATGAAATTCAAAGGTGTATTTAGTCGTGCTTGAGTAACGGCGATGGACTCGCCATCTGTCACGTTGGCACCTAATATACCTCTGGCGGAAAGTGTGTGTGTGGGTATTACCTATACAGCTCTGCCTGTATAGATAATACCCACACACCCAC
This sequence comes from Drepana arcuata, assembly GCA_016069955.1. Taxonomy (NCBI): domain Eukaryota; kingdom Metazoa; phylum Arthropoda; class Insecta; order Lepidoptera; family Drepanidae; genus Drepana; species Drepana arcuata. The sequence continues at coordinate 33,500 of JACCPG010004443.1, read as the reverse complement.
TGGCGTGGGCGGCGAAGGAAGGATATTGATATTATATTATATTGATAGTGTTGTAGCATTTCTTAACTTATATAAATTATTTTCTTCAAACCTTCAGTTTTTTCAGAAGAATCTGGACGGATTCTTCGATGATAATGTACAAATTCCAAATGTTGGAATCAACTTAACAAAGGAACGTATATACGTATTCCTATCATACCCAGAAAGCAGTTAAAGGGAAGTAAAGTTTTAATTCCATTGCGATAGTATATCTGCGGCCTTAATAAGAAAATAAGCAGTGGCATTAAAAGTAGGGCGCTTGATACGGCAATTCGTATCAAATTGCACCAAGATAGAGATCAAAATTGATTAACCCGTATCGAAAAAGCATGAGGGGTGAAAGGATAGGGTGGAGCCTCATTTTATGATACAGTAAATAGATAAATGTACAAGATAAACAAAGTACTGACGTATTTTGATCAATAACCGTATTGCTGCCGACGAAGAGAAAATAAATACTTGTAAACATGAAGAAGAATAGGATTAATAAGAAAATATCATTTTCTGCAATCTCGTTGAGTGATTTTATTAGTCACCACAAAGTCACGGTAACAGATTCGAACCCGACGTTTTGAATAAATAAGTTTTTCTGAGTTTCGTGAAAGAAGTGAAGAATTTAGTGATGTTTCATTCTTCTGATCCTATTGCTTGCGTTGTATTTTTATAAATATGTGTGATTCTAAACAAAATTGACGCTCTGGCTAGAATTTCTTCTCCGGCCACCTTCTGAAGAGCTCGGCGTTATAATATGTACTATGTATGTACAAAAACAAGTGTACAGCCCTTAATGGTTGGCGGTTGCCGAAGCTAAATCTGCGCTAGCAATATTAATTATAACGCGCACTGCAGATCTAATTTGAGACGAAGTTGTCGCTCTGGAGGCATAAGTTCAGATTTGAATTAAGTTGAGAGATATAGCACCTTATTACAGCAAGAATACAAAAGTGGCCAAGAGCAGTAAGTTGCTGTCTCTGTAAGGTCTGGAACTGCCTCAGTCAGGTAACATTATTTTGAGCGGGAGATTCCGTAGTACTATTCTCAATCATTTTGGTTATCTAGCAGTACAACGACACTCCTTACTTTCTCATTACATCTAAACAGCAAAAAAATTAGTTTCAAAAACGAAACAGTCATGATCTTAAAATTCTCACGTGTTTTACTGCGTAAGTTACATACATATAAACATATTATCAGGCCGAGTCCCTCACGGGCAGTCTGTTCATGCCCGCCTGATCTAGGTCGTTGGAACGTGATTTCCTCTTCATCCACAAACTTTCGCATCGTATATCTGTTTCCTTCATATTTCTTCACTCATCCTTTGAATTTGTCCAAAACAACGTAACATGCCTCTCTTCATATTTACAATCACACCCTCGTTCACGCCAGTTGCTTAGCGAATCGCTTCACTGCGGATTTTATCTAAAATCGTTATGCCGCATATTTTGCGTGGGGAGCGTTTATTTATTTACATACATGTCATCATCCGAGACCCTAACGGGAAAGGCAGAGAGTAAAGAGCGCCAATTCTCTCTAGACTTACATACCTCTTTCGCTTCGTCCGCATTCATCAGTCTCTTCATACATGCTCGTCGGTTATTTATTTATGAAAAAGGTAAAAAATTATGAAGACGCTAATCCCACCCACTAGTATATAATATTCAGTATAAGTAGCCAATGTTTAAGATGAAAGCTGAAGAAACAGCTTTATATAGAACTTTGTTGATAATCTATCTTACTTTCACAAGACTTATAAATATGGCTCAGTGTAGCCTTTTATCCTGAAAGTTTCCGTTGATTAAAAAACAAACTTATTACTTGAGGTAGCTCTTAGCGTTTTCATGTCGTAAGTAGTCTTTTTTGTCTTGCAAAACCTCATGGCTTAGTAAATATTTGTTCCATGCTTACAACAAATCCCTTGGATCGTTTTCTTCAGATATATGATTGGGGTATCTACTAGACAATATATGAGTTTGCAGCCACTCGGCTTCTCTTTGAAGCTATAGCAAGCTGCTTAAACTTACCCTAATGTTGACACATTTGACAATGTCACACAAGCTGTGCCCCGAGTCCCGTTACATTTATTGTACGTTGTTATTATCACTACTACTGCTTCCTTATGTAGTAAATTTGTTGTGTTATTTTAAATATATGTAAATAGGTAAATGTTAATGAGCCTCATCAATGAACGTGCTATCTAATATATATCAATAATTTCTGCTAATAGCACGGTCAAATGAACAAACAAATTCTGCGGTTTTATAGTATTATTATAATAATAATATCCTCACGCCTTCCCACAAGGGTCCCCGAAGGGGTAGGCAGAGGTGTATAGGTAATACCCACACACCCACTTTCCGCCAGAGGTATATTAGGTGCCAACGTGACAGATGGCGAGTCCATCGCCGTTACTCAAGCACGACTATACATACGCCTTTGAATTTCTTCTCAGACGTATGCAGGTTTCCTCTCGATGTTTTCCTTCACCGTAAAGCTCGTGGTGTGACTAAATCACTGTACGTAAGTAAAAGTATAAAGTATTATTATTAATTATTTATTAAATTTTATATGCTTTTGGGTATCATATGCATGGTTCAATATAGTGTACGATACACCATATTATACCATAAGAGAACATAATACACACCAAGTACAAATGGCGGTCCTATAGTACTCGGCAATCTCTTTTAGACAACCTTTGGATTGAATATTACAAATTATTTATCTATAATAAATAATACGAGGTAATCGCGTGGCATGAAGCTATGCACATAAATGTGGTACTGCACGTAGGTAAGGCTTAGTTCTTTTCATCATTGAATATAGCATTAACACTACGTAAATTTGAAACATGACGACCGCATACCCTACCATTATAATAAATAAAAATACACATAAAATTTGCAACCAAATTGCGTAACAAACTGTGAAGCGACAAAATAATTCAGATCCACTTGTGTTAACGTTATTCATGACAATGAGTCGTGTAAACGGTCGCACGCGCTCATAATGACGAGAACTAATTTATTCACCAGATACTATCTTAGATGTGTCGCGGTAGACTTATTATATCAAGTTTACGCCTGTTACGTACAAACACTGGAATTTGTGAAGCATTATTACACTGGCATAGTACATTAAACCTACATAAAGTTCTACATTATTTAGTCCCTTCATTGAAGGGACTAAATTCAGATATTGACTGCAGCCATACTGTTTTATAAAAAGTTTAAGGCAATACCTATTATTTTTAATTATGAAATCATAACTCGAGAATGGCGAGTCCATCGCCGTAACTCAAGCACGACTATACGCCTTTGATCATCTTCTCAAATGTAAGTAGGAAAGTTCCCTCTCGATGTTTTCCTTTGCCGTAAAGCTCGTGATGTCATTAATCACTGTACCTACTTTATTTCAGAAAAACTCATTGGTCTGTCTGTCTGAATAATAGAGATATATAATACAATATCAACTACTAAAACCACCACGGATCTCACGCTTCGCACGATAGGTATTAAAACTTATTATTATACTTTTTACCTGGCTGAAGTGTTACCGAGTATAAAATATAAAAATATGGCTTGGGAATAAATCTTAGACGAAGGTAAATATTCCTGTTGTACAAGTGGCCTCGGCAACTGATCCGTTAATAGATATTCGTTACAATTCAGAATGTTTTGACACGTTTCTCTACCCCTTCCATCCTTGCGGAAAGTATGAACATTTAAGTTATATGGGAGTTATAATGTAGAAATAAATTTTATTACGAACAAATTTACAAGAACCTTTATAGATCGAAAATGCTGAACAACCTTCCAACATAGCCCAATTTATAGTACCTAGTATTTAGCCTTCGTTAAAGCCTTATGGAATAGGAAGTCGTAAATACGGTTTTATTTCAAATGTTCCAGTATACAAGCATTGTGTGAAAGTAATGGCACCCAAGGGTCATGTAACGCACACAATTCCAGTATATTTTATTTGTGGCTGGTGACCACGCGTTTATATGCTTGTTGGTGTCCGTATAATTTATATTTTACTGTCACCTGTGACTAAAAGTAAGAAGTGGAATATACTGGGTATCAACGCAGTCAATCTCAACATCGAAAGTATAGTTTATAACAAAGGCGGTCATATTACCTTAACATTACTGTGTAAGAACTCAAAATAGGGGAAGAGAAAGTGTGCAAAGTATGACTTCAAATATAGCTGAACTAGCCTGCTAGTACAATGTTCGGTGGCTCTAGACCGTACAATTAAAAGTATTTTGCAAAGTCCGCACCACTTTTCATTAGCCGTGATATCCACTTACCATTAGGCGAAATTTATGCTTTTTTCCAAAGTGTCAAGCTGTCCCGTGGTGGTGGTGAGTGAAAAAAAATCTATTTTGAATCTAAACCATTTTCTTCGTTTAGGAGGAGTTCAATGACTAACGCACAGACACAAGAAATAATATGTGCATACATACATATTATCACGTATGTAGGTATATATATTTTACGTATTCATTTGGTTTTATGATAGACTTAGAACATAAGCATTAAGTCTATCGAAAATGCAGTAGGAAATATTCTTAAGAAATGTAAGAAAAATTTTTCTTCTGTTACGAATTCATGAAAATATATTCTTCACACGCATAATATGACTAACATAAAAACTTTACGAGGCAATGCTATGCTTATTTCGGCAGTAAAAGTCGAGATCATGTCATCGATGCGTGCATCCTTCCTTATTGACTTCCTATAATGGTAGCACCTGACTAAGTTTGCCATATGTATCTTCTTAGGTATTTGAGTAATACGTCTTTTACATATTATGTTTTTTATTTAACAGAATTGTAAATATAGATTTTAATTATATTTTACCACGTAGGCACCTTAAATATATCTCTGGCGGTAAGTGGAAGTATCGGTACTAGCTATACACCTCTGCCTACCCCTTCGAGAACCCTTGTTAGAAGGCGTGAGCATATATAAATATTATTCATTTTATGCGAAAATAATTCCACCTTATGGTGTAGGAAAGTATTATACGGCATACGTTTAGAATTAAGTCATAAAGGATTAAAAGTGGATGTCTGAAAACTACTTACACACTTTTGCCTACCCTTTTGATCTTCGTGGGAAGGCATAAGTATTAATACCTAAAACACGTGCTGCACACAAGGTCGATTAGTAAGCTCGCAGTAAGCTTTATATAGTTTTTACTTTATGCAAATCATTCTTATAGATTTAATTTCTCGGACAGGTCTGTATTAAATATATTTAATAATATCTTCGTTGTAACCATCATGGTTTTTGTACGGAACCGAATTGAAACATGAACACACATAGATCGGCGATAGAGGAAACTTCGAAGCTGGTTGGAACGATGCATCACTGGTGACTAATTACTGACGTTAACTGATGAATCGCTAAAGCTGGCGACACTAATCAATGTGGCCAACTGAAAGTAAGTAGGTAATTTAATAATGTTGTTCGACTATTAACGTTCATCATTATTGAGTTATTTGCTGATATGTCTAAACGCCGACCATGATCTCTGTAGCTGTTAGGTGTAATAACAATCACTTTTCGCCGCAGGTACATTTAGGTGTCAACGTTCAAATGGCGTATCCATCGCCGCTTCTCAAGCAAGACTGTGATGCTGATCTTTTAATTTCATCTCAAACATATACAGGTTTTTTTCAATGTCGTACCGTAAAGCTTGTGGTTTGATTAATTACTAGACTAGACTACTCCGAGACATAAAAGTTATAAGCTCATCCAATTATAAATAAAATTAAAGTTTTGAATGTTTTTTTTTTAATTCATGTACCCGGGTATTAGCAAAAGAAAGTTAATCTACTCTGTCGCCAGTTGCCAGCAATTTCACAGTATTTGCTTCCCCGTATTTTCTTTTAATTTACAATACAGTAGTATTCGCCAATAAATCTTGTAGTCCCTAGACGCAAGTCCTCATTCACTTTTTACTAAAAGACTCCTTGAACTAGGATTATTGGTGAAAAGTAAGAAATGTTGAAACGTACGTTAGTTCACTGAAACTTATTAGAAGTAGAAGTTTTCAAACGACTTTGTTGCAAACAGAAACGCGTTGCACACGGCGACTCCCCGGGGAGTTGTGTAGCAGTGTATTTTGTTGGCGGAGTCGCCTCTATGATAGGTTATTTAATACTTTGTTGTTTATAAAGTAACTTTATTTCCCCTTTGACAATACAATTAAAAATAAGTAGTTTTATTTTATTTCACAGGAAGTCAGTTTTCAAATTCTAATTAAACGTACCTATTTGACTCGGAAAACTGTAAAGATATATGTAATCATAAAAGTATATTTACGAAGAACGTAAGGACTACTCAAAACTGGCAAGTGTGTATGAAGAGACTGATTGACGTGAATCATTTGAAAGAGTTTAAAAAAGTTTTCAAGTCCAAGGAGAGGGATCAATTGTCTGTCTAGCCTGTGAGGGATTCGGTTAAATTCTATTCATATATGTATATTTATTTCTGTATTCAAATGACATTACTACAGGACTAGAGCAAGCGCTATTCACCCGAACTGCACAATGGCATAAACGTAGCGTCCAACGACCAGTGAATACAGCTTAAAAGACGGTCACCTCACGATCATAACTCGAACAATTGGCATACAGCCCGGAACAGAGGCCAACGCAGGCTTCAAATGTACCAACGCTATCGAGATAGTTGAGACTTGGCAGGGCGTATGTTTCAACTTGGGCATAACATATTCAGGATACCATTTTCCACATCAGGGAGTGTTCCACCCAAATTGATATTTAGTTTAAGCAGACGTTGTATATCCTTTATGCGAGTGGGCTGTAAATATTAATAGAAGTTTAATACATATTTACCAAACTGTATACCTATTCAATAATGTTGTTATTCCATTGCGAACACAATATGGATTAGGAAGCTAGCTTTACTATACTTACTATGACTTACAATGCACGTAAATTTAACAATTTCTTCAAGTAAGATTCTTCGAAATCCGAGACGAGATCATTATTTTAATATGCTTATGCATGAATAAATAAAAAAAGTCTCTCTCATCTGTGTTAATAAAAGCTTGGTCAAGGCAATATTTTGATTATATTTAGGCGCAATGTAATATACAGCTAATCAAAGAAGTAAGGCAACATAGAAGGATTGTATTACTATCCTAAATCAAATCTTCAACTAAAGGAACACTTAATCAACTTAAGGAACATAGGGAACACTTTTTGAACATCATATAATCCGGCTAAGAAAAAAATCTGTCAGTGAGAAGAAACAAACTACCCGGTTTACTTTTTAACGCGGGTTCCCTTTTACTTAGGGGTAGAGAAATACTTTATAGAATATGTATATTCACGCCTTCCCACAAGACTTCCCAAAGTATTAGGCCGAAGTGTGTACGCATACAACCACTTCTCGCCGCAGAAATATTGTATGTGCCAACGTGACAGGTAGCGAGTCTATCGTCGTTTACCAAACGACTATGCATTATTTATTTGCATTTCTTCACAAACGTATGTAAGCTTCCTCTAGACGTTTACCTTCACCGTAAAGCTTGCAGTGTGACTAATCACAGTACTTCAGAACCTTACTAGTACAGTTAGGGGTTCTATATTTGTGGTTGCAGGCAACTACACGAATAACTCGGACACTCCGGCTCTTAATAAATTCCTTAATCGTTTTGAATTTATAACATACTAGCCGTGCCCGCGACTTCGTCGGCGTGGACGGCTTTTTTATCTTTCGTAAAAATGTTCTTTTTTTTTCATTAAAAAGTATCCTATGTTACTTCAAATGCCTCCAAGAATATGTGTACAAAGTTTTATGATGATCGGTTAAGTAGTTTTTACGTGAAAGAGTAACAAACAAACTTACATTCACATTTATAATATTAGTAAGGATTATAATGTTACACTAATATGTTACTCACATAGCAATGTAATATTAATTTGAAGGTTTATTACACAAAAGACCTTTGATAAAGGTTTCTAAATAGAACTTAATGTTGCTTTATTCGACCAATGCGGCGATTAACCCAGATGTTTATCAACAGTCTTACTGCTTTTAATAATATCAACTATTTTCTTTTGAATAATGATGTTTGGAACTCATTTATCGATAATGAATATAAAGCTGTAACAGATGACAACCTCATTCATTATGCGGTTCGAACTGACATGTTATAAAAACATTACTAAAATTCATAAATGGACGTGAATATTTTTAAAACAAAACGTTATTCAGTTATGCTGAATAACGTTTTTATAATGATAACATAATATATCCTCACGCCTTCCCACAAGGGTCCCCGAAGGGGTAGCCAGAGGTGTATAGGTAATACCCACATTCACTTTCCGCCAGAGGTATATTAGGTGCCAACGTGACAGTTGGCGAGTCCATTGCCGTTACTCAAGCACGACTATACATACGCCTTTGAATTTCATCTTAGACGTATGCAGGTTTCTCTCGCTGTTTTCCTTCACCGTAAAGTTCGTGGTGTGACTAAAATCACTGTAATAACGTTTTTGTTCCATTTAATATGTTCCCAACGGTTCCCATAAATTTTTCTGAGTTAAGTACACTGTAATAGTAACAACACAAACTTTCCAGTGAAGAAAAATATCAAGAGAAAACCTGCATACGTTTGAGAGGAAATTATATATCATATCGTTGTCTTGGGCAAATTGAAGGCACAAAGTACCATAATGAAAGAAGAATGTACAAAAATGCGCCTAAACGGAGGCAAGACTAGGTTGTGGTGTTTGAAAGAAATTAACATGGGTCTGAGTGTGTTATATCTAAAATTCTAGAGCAGGTGAATGTAGGGTCATGTCAACGTTGATAAGCAATAAAAGTTTATACAACGCTTTATCCGTGCCTGCTGTATTACGGCATCGAATCGAAGGAAGCATAACATAAATGCAGTCGAGATGCGTTCCCTTCGAAAATTGTGCAACGTAACCAATTTAGATCACTGTAGAACGCAATGTAGAGATTCGCAAAGCAACTGGTGTCGACGAGAGTATATATATGCAATACCTCTTATATAATTCTATATATAGGAGGTATTGCAATACAAGCACATGAGAAAATTCTAGTTCGGGCAAAACTTGAGCCATAAAACTAATATAATACAGCGCTTCGAACTCGACTGCATAGAAATTCCGCAGCAGTAAACTACCGTTTACTGATATTAGCCTTTACTTGAGGCAACTTTAATACTGAAAGTTACAACAAATATTATTAGAATAAAATGTCACAGACTGTATTTGTCTATGAAATAGGTGACAATACTATCAAATAGAAACAGTTTTCCCTGGAGAGTACAGCATGGAGTTCTTCAAAGAAGGGTGTGAAAAGATTCGTGCAGGGTCGGCAGCGTGCAAGCAATACCCCTGTTGTTGCAAGCGTCCAGCCTGATGGTAGGCGGCGGTAACCGCATACCATCAGGCGGACCACATGTTTCTTTACCACCCGTGTGGTATAAAAAAAACTGTAATACCATTTAGGTGAACATAATACAAGTGATGCTTTTAGTACCTATTTAATAATTATTAACCTTTTCTTATTAATATAAAAAAGTTGTCGTGACCTAGTGGTTCGAGTAGCTGCCTGCAACACAAAGATCTCAACTACTAATCCGGACTGTACCAATGAGTTTTTCTGAACTTCAGTGGGTAGTGACAAATCACAGTACGTAAGTTCACAATCGCTCACCATCACGAACATCAATCACATCACGAGCTTTGCGGTGATGTAAAACATCGACAGGAAACCTGTATACGCTTATGCGTAATCGTGCTTAGGGAACGGCGATAGTCTCGCGGTATGTTATTCTTGCACCTAAAATACATCTCTGTCGAATAGTGGATGTGTGGGTACTGCTTACACACCTCTGCCTACCCCTTTGGAGGACCTTGTGGAAAGGCGTGAAGCTATGAAAATTGTTGGCTGCTTACAATCCGGTGGCCATGTTAGTTGCATTAGCAAAACTTAAAAATTTTAAATCAATATTGAACACTAACTAGCTGTCTCACCGATCTTGCCCGGGCTGAATCAACTATAATTCTAAATTGACACACGATCGTAACGCCACCTACCGGGTCCAATTGTAGTTTGGTTGTTCAGGAGCCCACACAAACTCAGAATAAACAATATCGTTCCGTGGGTTTTAGGAGTTCGGTGACACAAACAAGTACGGAATAACTTATAGGTATATATACCTACATATAAAGTGTATATACGTTTTGAATAATATTATATAGAAGCCGTTTGTACGGCCTTCAAAGCCGTAATTGAATAAATGATTTTCAACAACTTTATTATTCGGTAATCGATGTACTGAAATTGCTGCCCATTTATAATGTAAATCAGAGCTTTAGTTACAGATACCTAATACATTTAACTTGCCACATCCTACGCAAGGTTGGCTAGTACCTAACTTAGGTAATTTAAAATTATTTAGATCTAAGACTTGCAATATAGGTACGTAGATGTACGAAAAACACCTACTAACAAAATGTATTATTATTAAATTATCGGCTTTGATATATATATATATATTCAAGCCTTCCCACAAGAGTCCCCGAAGCGGTAGGCAGTGTTCTATAGGTAGTACCCACACACCCACTTTTCACCTAAGATAAATTATAGGTGACAGATGATGACACGTCTTTTAATTTCGTCTATATCTAGGTATCCTTCACCATAGAGCCCCTTGGAATAACTAATAACTGTTCTTACATTTAGAAAAACTCATTGGTACAGTCGGGATTTGAACTTACAGGTTTGTGTTGCAGGCAACTGCTCGAAATACTCGGCCACCGCGCTTTATTAATAAAATTCGGAAATTTTCACCTCATTAAAATTCTTTGATGTTTCGCCTTCACTTCACCATAGAGCCCCTTGGAATAACTAATAACTGTTCTTACATTTAGAAAAACTCATTGGTACAGTCGGGATTTGAACTTACAGGTTTGTGTTGCAGGCAACTGCTCGAAATACTCGGCCACCGCGCTTTATTAATTAAATTCGGAAATTTTCACCTCATTAAAATTCTTTGATGTTTCGCCTTCACCAATAATAAAACTTATAATAATTATTCACTTGGAGAAATACAATATTTTGTATAATAATATATAAAATAATGCACAATAATTTGTATATTAAGGTGCATACATATTCAAAATTAAAACTTTTGTAATTTGTTTTTAAAAATTGTATTTGCATACCGTAACTGTCTAATGGCACAACTACTATGAGAATTATGAACACGCCTTTCATAGGTGTACACATCTGATACAAATTGTTATTCTTTTACTTATAAGCTGTTGGTGTGTCTTTAAATAAATAAATAAATATTACCAAAATTAGGGAGATGCTCAAAAGATGTCGCAGTCCCGGTCCCGTAAGACCCAAAGGAGCGTCAATTTAACACTCGCGATGAAAACGGTGTTTCAATCAATTGCCGCTTAATCGTATTTTTATTTGTACCTACTAAAAAGTGCTAGCAATAATATTCCACATTTTCACTGTCACAAACATTTTCACAATCTACTACTTATTAGAGTACAAATATTTCCTTAGTTTGAGACGAGGTTAAACATGTTTTATTATAATATGTTAATAAGACTCCCCCATTAGGATACGTAGTTTACGCAGACATTTTTGTTAACTACTAGCTGTGCCCGCGACTTCGTCCGCGCGGAAAAGTGATATTAAGCAGCATTATTTTTTTTCTAAATAAAGTGTAATTTTTACAAAATTAGAATGTAATACAAATTTATATGTATAATAATACTAAAAAATAAGTTTCAAGCTTCTAGCTTCAAAAATTACGTAACTTTCATACAAACTTTCATCCCCTATTGCAACCCCTTACAACCCTTATTCGCATTAAAAAGTCTCTGTACCAAATTTCATTTAAATCGGTTCAGTAGTTTAGGCGTGAAAAGGTAACAGACAGACAGAGTCACTTTCGCATTTATAATATTAGTAGTGATTCCTCATCGACTAATGTGCCTCCCAGTTCACGCAGTACAACAAAAGCAATCAAAGATTCTGAGCAACCATTGACTTTATTTATCATAGCTGCCCGTCCCGGCTTCGCACGGGTGGACATTAATTTTTTAACCATTTTGGGATAAAATATTATTTTCTTGCAATTAAAATAACCTATCGGCGATAATGCAACATTCAAATGGTGAAAGAGTTTTTAAAATCGATCCAGTACTTTTTGAGCTGATTCCTTTTACAAACATACAAATCTTTCGACTTTATAATATTAGTATAGATAAATTGCACCGGCTTTAGATACGAAACTGAAAAACTGTGATGATCTGTGATCTCAAGCTGAAGACGAATGTGCGTAATAAATTCACAAAACGTTTCATATGAAATGTGACTAAAATATTTCTATCATTTCCAAATCGATATCAACACCCTCGAGAGCAAAGTTACGAGCTCGAATCATTTCCTCACATGATAGAATTCAATTTTTCCTCCCGGAGTCAATTTACATCTTAAATCACATTGAAGCGCATACTTTCCAATCGTATTTTTTTGCATGAATTCTTTGCATTCAGCCTTACATTATCCACAAACTTGAGCTATAGTTAGGTTTCTTGGTGCGTTAATGATCATATATATTGTCAGTAAATAAGACAAGAAAATAATGAAAGTGGACGAAGCGAGAGAAGTAGTAAGTGGAAATAAGTGGTCTCTGCCTACCTCTACGGAAAAGAGGCGTGATTATATGTACTTATGTATGTATAAGACAAGTATGTGATAGGGCAGAATGAAAGAAGGAAAAAAAATTATATATTAGAAAGAAGAATATATATATATATATATATATATATATATATATATATATATATATATATACCCTCACCTGCCTTCCCAGAAGGATCCCTGAAAGGGTAGGCTTTGGTGTATGGGGACTACCTCCCCATACACCAATTTTCTGCCAGAGATATATTTAGGTGCCAATATTTAGGTTTCCTCTTGATGTTTTCTTTCATCGCAAAGCTCGTGGTGTGACTGATGATTGTACATAAGTTCGGAAAAACTCATTGGTACGGTTGGGATTCGAACTTGCAAGACTACTAAAACCACTCGCCTCCACGGCTCCAAAGTTCTCAAAAGTACGGCGCTTATTTAGTCCATTTGAGTTGTAACGTATTCATGGTAAAGCCGTTGTGGTTAAGAAGTTTAAGTAGTCACCCGCAAAGTCATGATTGAAGGATCAAACACCGTTGGTCAGCAACTAATAGGTTTCATTTTACTAAAGTACAGTGATTTTGTTATAATATATGGTGACAAAACCAAAGTGATGCGTAAACCTTTATCTCAAAAGATATTAGGTTTATGAAGTCGTAGCTGAGAGCCAACAGATTTCACCGTTATTAACGTTAACACCTAAATATTACAGATAAAATTGTGCTATTAAAGTGTATTTAATTATTCGATTATTGATTAGTCACACCACGAGCTTTACGGTGAAGGAAAACATCGAGAGGAAACCTGCATACGTCTGAGAAAAAATTCAAAGGCGTGTGTATAGTCGTGCTTGAGTAACGGCGATGGACTCGCCATCTGTAACGTTGGCACCTAATATACCTCTGGCGGAAAGTGGGTGTGTGGGTATTACCTATACACCTCTGCCTACCCCTTCGGGGACCCTTGTGGGAAGGCGTGAGGATATTATTATTTATTATTAATCATTCAAAAATGTGAAAGGCACAGATTTATGGATGTAATTGTAAAGATAAGAAAGACATGTTGCGCTGGTGTGGATATAGGTACAGAAAATTTGAGTTTAGAAAGATTGATAAAAAAAATTAACAATACAAAGTGTGTGGAAGAAGAGGCAAAAGAAGAAGAGGAAAAATAGGAGTAGAAGAGGTAGGGCAGAACGGGTTTGCCGTTCGAATTTGGAGCTGCCCGACTGGTTCGACCTCCACCTTATAGAAATCCATAGCCAACATGTTTTTTTGAGTTGTGTTCTTGCGTAATGAATAAGGTTTCCAAATGAGTTCCTTGGGGGGTGGAGGGATTGTTATATTGTGTTGGCAGCAGGGGGATTAGTCTGATTATGCTGCTAACACACTAAATCTCTCCGAACACAGAATGGCAACGTACAACTTTGGTATCGTGAGCGTAAATAGGCTACGCTTCCCATCAGGTGGGCCGTATGGTTGTTTGCCAATCTATTTGTATAAAAAACAGGGCAGGGTAAGACCACGTTCCATCTACCTAGAACAAATCGACTGGATATTCAAAGAAAGAAATATCAAGAGAACTAGAAACCAAATAGAATTAATGGCGAAAGAGGTACATGATACACATGTAAGTCTAGGGAGAACTGGTGCTGTACTCTCCCTGAGTACCCTTGGAGGGACTGGGTAAGATGAAATGTATAATTATAATATCGTTCATTACACGGTAAGGTAAGTAAGGTAAGGTAAGGTAAGATAAGGTAAGTAAGGTAAGGTAAGGTAGTAAGGTTCGGTATTGTAAACGTAAATAGGCTGCGGTAACACCGTTTTCCATCCGGTGGGTTGTATGCTTGTTTGCCACTCTTGTTGTATAAAAAAAAAGCCACAGTAAATCCAAGTGCAGAAACATAAAAATAGCAGAAGTGAAAATGCTGTAAATTTTGTAACACAAAATCAAAACATTTTAGCACATGAAAGAATCGAATTTCTCATGTGCTCGTACGAGTAAAACTAATGCGTATCTGGATTGTAGAGATGTGTTGGTGATTGAACAAAAATTGATTCAGAGATCAATGCGAGCTATCAATTGATATTTTCATCTCATTATTGAATCAATTTATTATCGTAATTATCATCTGGTTATTATAATTATTAATTATCAAAAAGGGTCGGCAACGCGCGACTGATACCCCTGGTGTTGCAAGAGTCCATAGGCGGCGGTAACCGCTTACCATCAAGCGGACCGCATGCTTGTTTGCCACCCAAGCGGTATAAAAATAAAATTGAATTATCACATCCCTAATCCATGCAAGTAAAATTATATGCGTAGATAGTTATATTACTTCCAAGACATGTTCCTTAGTCCTGTCTTCCGCTGTCTCAGCAGCTAATTGATATACTGACAAGGGTTATTCCATCTACGCTGCACCCCGATCACCATGACAAGTTAAGTCAAATTGAGCTACTCTCGCTAGACTAAAACTAGGCCGCGAATGTGTCGACTCACCGTCGTGCCAATGGATTGTTGCACTTCGCTGGAGAAATAAATTAATCGGGATTCTCTCTGCGAATGTGCCCTTCAAATAAAATAAATTTGCCGATAAATAAAATAAATTTGCCGAATTTTGAAAAAAAAAAAAGTTAAAATAAGAAAATAATCTATGCTTTTATGTCATCATCGTAAGTTAAAATTTTATTTGGAAAAATCACAATTTTGAGTATTTCTATATTAACGGCCATTTATTAAAATTATTTTATTTACATTTCTGTTGGCTTTTAGAATCGTAATTAAACATTAATATTCTTAACACTTAAACATGGAGATAATTTATTAGTCAACGAACAAACATTACGAAACCGTAGCATGAATAAAATATGATTAATTATCGTGTAAACTTCGGGTCGCCGCTACCCGTCGCTCGCAGTCCGACCGTACGATACAATGCGGCGAAATTAAAACGGCGACCAATCCTGTTACTATGCTAATTTTATCACAAAAAATAGAGCTACTTACCGGTAGCAATGCCTGCGGTTGCACCGTGTGAACTCACTTAGCACTCACACACAGAGAATCACGAGTCACAAACATAGGTCCACAATGGTCATTCCATCACGCATGTGCGCCTGGACACTGTTACACGACACTGACACTGTAGGGTCACCAGTTCCTTTTTTTTCACTGAATAGTAGCGACAGGCACCCGCTAGCTCGCCGCAGCCTCAACTGGCTGGGGTGACGCCAACGCGCGTGCCTGGCTCTCCCCTCCCCTTTCACCTCGGTACGGGCAAATAGAAATAAAGTATGCGCTGTAAGGACAGAACGTGGAAGAAAAAACGGATCCGAATGCCTGCAGGCTGAGTTAGTTAAAACCGGACCTCCTACGATTGCTCTTTTCATATAATTACATGATATTCAACGTGTATCTTGCTGAATATCTTAGAGCGATTCCATATAATTTTTCGTGATAATTTCCCGGCGTATAGGGTGTATTTTCTTCTAGGCACTTATTTTCACAAATGAAACCCATACATACATACATATAATCACGCCTCTTTCCCGTAGGGGTAGGCAGAGACCACTTCTTTCCACTTGCTACGATTCTTACATACTTCTTTCGCTTCGTCTACTTTCAATAAAACACATATCATCGTATAAGTCATGCTCATAGGTATATACATGACGAGATATTTACGAGTGGGGCATTAGAGAGTAGAGCGCTAGATCTATCCAGACTTACAAACCCCCTTTCCTTGAATCACAATGATCGGTTCTTCATACATACTTGTACATATATAATTTTACATGTTAATTTACTATAAACAAATAAATAAAACATTAATTATTAAATATAATTAATATTCAATATTTAATGTTTTCGTTTTGAGATAGCAAATTAACATGTAAAATTATATATGTACGAATTCTAGACGACTGCGCTTTTTCTTCTTGCAATCGTCATGCCCATGCTAACTGCATTAAAGTATTATTTATCTCTTTGAAGATATAATTATGTAATATATAATATTGTATTTGTCAAGATTTCAATGATGATATAAAACTATATACAACCTATTGTATCCTGTAGGCTAAGAAAACTATGTTTCAACAAACATTTCGCCACACCCAAAATAAAGATAATACTTTTACAACAGAGATAAATGTATAATGTATCATTATTTAATCCCATCATTTAATTTTATCTTAATGTTCAATACCTTTTAATTTGCAACTGCATATCGAGTATTGAGTAAAAGCAAATTTAGCCTCGAGTTATTCTTCAATAAACTTATTAAAAGGTTCTAACATTGACCTCTAAGCAACGTTCGGCGCCATAAGTCGTTACGTCCACAGATTATTAGCTCTGACCTATAAACCAGGTAAAAAGGATGAAAGTTAAGTTCTACCTACCCCTTCGGGGACCCTCGTGGGAAGGCGTGAGGATATATATTTTACAAGTTAAGTTCCTGAAGAGTGTAACAACACCATCGCCGCCGTTCTCACGTTGCAAGTTTGTCGCTGGTACTCAAGCACAAATATACTAACTTCATTGTCTTTGAGTGATTTCTCAAACGTATGCATGCATTATAGCGCCTATTAATATTTTATTGTGTAATCCACCAATTAATGTAATTAAGATGACATTTTGAACCACAACCATTGCTCTAGAGCCGTAACTCCAATGATAGAGAGACTCTACCTATATTTGTGATAGCGTTTAAATTGTATAATTCTGATACACAATACTATGTTGCCTTTTAAAACAATTAAGGTAAACAATTACCAAATGAATGTCCATATTTTTTTAGGTTTGAGTAAAATTCGAAATACCAAACTTCCTAAGAATAAAAAAATGCAAAGTTGAAGTGGAAATGGTTTAGCTACGTTATTTCTGCATGCATGTCTCCATGGACAAAGACATCAATAAGGTAGACTACTGACATTATGTCAACAAGACGTCAGTAGATTGGCCACTAGCGTTGGACAGATACACTTGGAAACCTCCAGGCCTTAGCCCAGTGGGATGTACCAAGCAAATAGTAATAGAAATACAATTTACTCGGTGGTATTAAGGTATATTCTTCGTTGAATGGTTCGAGACAAATTTATTTACGCCATTACGCCAGCTCAATTTTTATCAATATATTTACCAGCTGGTGTCGTTATCAATTCAGAAGCTACTTTCTTTATTGGTAGTTTATTTTTTCTTCATTGACAAGCTTTTAAACTGCATTTCAAGCATCTTCTTTGAAACGTTTTCTTCACTCGAATGCACTGAACTAAATGAGTAATGAATAGATCATGACGTCGCTTGAAATACTTGGATATAAACTGACTGTAAAAGTTCTATCAAAAATATTGCTTGCAAATGTATGCACATTATACATTGTATATTTATGAATAGCTGTGCCCGCGACTTCGTCCGCGTGGAATAGTGACTTTGGGAATGCTGCCCAACAGCACTTTTGGACATATCTTTTGGTTTATTTTGGATATGTTAAGTGAGAATTACCACAATATATAAGTAAACCACATATAAATCGAATAAGGCGTTGTTGCCGACCCTTGTGGGAAGGCGTGAGGATATATATGAGGTTGAAATATTAGCTGGATTAGTGAAGATTCCCTGGTAACCTAGTTGCGGTTCACCTACCATATTCACTCACAAAAACATTACACCAGCATTCTTCATGATTACCATTACACCGCTGCTTCTACACACTAATTCTACCGGCCATCTGTGACTTTATTACAACCTTGACACAGTCCTTTCTTCTGGCGATAATCGCCTTAATTTTATCATAGTTTTTCGTTACTGAATAATTTCTTAGGGATATATGCTAATTGGTGTCAAACATATTGCTTTTGCTGCTCTTGCCTTCGAATTTAAAATTTTTATAATTGCTTATTTTTTAACAAACAAAGGATGTAATTGGCACATTGACAATATATCTCTGGCGGAAGGTGGGTGTGTGGGTATTACCTATACACCTTTGCCTACCCCTTCGGGGACCTTTGTGGGAAGGCGTGAGGATATATATAAGTCGAATCATCCCTTTAAAATGAATTACTTCCGTTACGTCCCGCCTAACTTCGCCGATTGAACAAAATTCAGTACCTGAAACACGATGGCAGCGCCACTTATCGGGTCCAATTGTGAATCTTAACCAATCTTGAATCCACTTGAATACACACAAAAATAACCTTAAAAATCGGTCCAGGCGTTTAGCAGTTCAATGACTAACGCACGAAATATATATATAATAAATATAATAATAATAAATATATATTCTGAATAATCTTGAATTGCTCCTCTGCTAACATTGAACAAAGTTACATTAAGTTATCCTTGTTTACATACCACAGATGAGTATTCCTTATCGCGTTTGTGTAACGTTTGTATTCGCTCTGGAAATTTCATGAGCAACTATAGAAACACAATAATTACAATCTTAGCCAGAAATGTATAATGTGAGATGAAGTTTTCGTAGCATGTCTGTATTCGTAGCGTTTTGCTACGAGATTTCGTAGAGCCATTCGTAGGCGTATCAGTAATTCTGTTGAGTAGGATAGAGTCAGCTTAACTAATCGTCCAATATCCGTGAAACCTTATAGAATACAACAGGTATTATCCAGTTTGTGTCTATCTATTGATATAGTAACTTGATATTGGGAAGCCAGAAGCTCAATGCTTGGATTTTGTTAAATTTGAGTTAAGCGCTTTGACTTTATATATTCTGTGCGACACGTAATTTAATTGTATTCAAAAATACACGTTTATCTTGAAACCATATCCGCCATTACATATAAATCTTTACGTGTTGCTCATGAATTTGAAGCCTTAGCTCTGAAAGGCGGCCAATTAGTTAAATTATATAATAGACTGTAATTTACCTACCGATATAAAATGCGAAATAAAAAGATAGATATTTTGCTCAGAAACACGCTATTGCCTTTTTTTGTTAACTTGAACATATTTTATATTCAGGTTATACGCTTATATTTTTATCAGGTAATATTATTATCAAGTTTGTTACAAATTTATTGTAACAAACCTATTTTATGTCCAGGTTATACGTAGGTCTTGACAAAGAGTCTTGTCCAGGTCATGACAAACATTATTATATAATTCCTTGGGTTAACCAGATAATGCTATTTTGTCTACCAGCTATACATGGTGAATTATAGTGTTTTTTACGGAGATTGGAAAAAGTCAATGAGCTAAGATTAGAACTGCCTAGTTAAAAAGGAATCACACCGACATCTCAATGAACACGGGCACTTAACACGCATTACAGGATATAAATGTAAAATCCTTCATCCTTATACAGCGATTACTCGCCTAATGTAATTACAGCTAAGGGCTGTCCGTCGTTCGCTTTTATTTGCGAAATGTATTTATAAGAGCTGTTAAGAAAAGTTTGCCTTGGAGCCCGAGTGGTTCGACTGCAATATGAAAATTGCCCGAATATTCGAATCCCGGCTGTACCAATTTCTGTTACACAAGCTTACCAACGAAGAAAAACTTCGAAAGGACATCTGCATACGTTTGAGAAGAATTTCAAAGATATGTAGGTATAGTGCTTGAGTGACGATGATAGACTCGCCACCTGTCACGTTTGCACCTAACATATATCTCCGGCGAAAAGTGGGTGTGTATATACTACACACCTTAGGTCTCTGCTTAGTGCTTTAGTTTGAAAAGTTATTAAAGGCTACGATTTGATTAAGTAGTTTATATGGTTTAGACATTGTTAATATCGCAAAATTAAATCTAAATAACTTTAAATATAATAGATTTCAAATCAATTTTATTAATTGGATTTTCAACTTATCACATTACCCAAAATTAGGCTAATCACAATTTAAACAGGACCTTGCAGGTAAATGTAGGGTTACCGGTACTATTAAAGGCAATAACTAAAGATTTAAGGGCCATTAGGGCTCTATTTAGTTTGTAATGGGTGGAATAATAAAATATGCGCAATTTAATACAGGTTATACTGAAATAGGATGTCGTTATTTGGTTTGTGTGATGAAAATAGACATGCACGTCGCTGAAAATTATTTTAGAACAAGAAATGTTAAACGTCAATCAATTATTATATTAAATTATATTAAGGGACGACGGGTTTTGTGGCTAGTTAAAACTTTCTAATCAAGTATTGTATCAAACGCAAGAAAATCAATAAAGATTAATTAATAAAACAAAGAATGGCTGAAATACAAATTAACGAGAGACTTCTTTGAAGAAAGTCTATGTAAAGTACAATAATTTTAATCTAAAAGCAATTTAAGAAAAACACATTTCAATAATACCTTGGTCAAAGGATGTTCAAATATCCAATAGTCATTTGAATCGCTTTAAAAAGTTATTTGGTTCATTAACTGTGTTATTGGAGACTTTAATTAAGTTTGAAATATTCAGTGAGCCAAACTTTGTATTCTTTCATAGCTATTTGGAATTCATATTTAATTAATGTGTACCATATTGTTAGGAAGAAGAAAGTTTCAATTTAATATAATTCTTTCTATTTTCCGAGTTTTCAAAGTATAGCGACGTTAATATCTTATCAGTTCTGTGTATTAAATTGTGATACATAGAACTTTTCGCACTTTCTCACTTTAATTTATTTTGTTATCATAGGTAGGTAACATACATATTTTATGTGGTACATTTAGGTTCGCTATGTTACACCGCTAGGCATAGTTAATTACATATTTAGTTTATAAATTATAAACATATTAATTAAACTATATTTCAATAACCTTAAGAAAATAATACATATTAATTATTGACATCACACATAAATTCAGTAACTGAGTAATAAGATTTTTCAATTAGTATTTATGAAGATATTTTTTAAATTTATGAATACAAGAGACATAGCTTCAATTCCGAGGGTATTTTATTGTATATCTTAGGAGTCATCGCAAAAACACTTTTGTGTAAAACAGTAGTTTTGGTTCCCCACCAAAACTCTGCGTCGCTCAAATAAACTACACTCACGCAGACTTTCTTAGAACGTACTACATCTTCTTGTTAATGTATTGATATACAAAAAGAATAACATTTCTATCGGCCAGAATAGATTAATTAATTGTTTTAACAATATATGCACCAAAATCTACATAATGTCAATGGTACAAAAACTTTTATAATTACAAAATGAAACTATACTCAATTCTATGAAGAATAATTTTGAAAGGAAATTTTATATTTGAATTTATTTTCTTCACTTTTGTCTGAAATGATGACCAAGCATAACTACATTTCTACGACCGAATGGTAAAGTGTTAACGTAGACTACGGTAACACTTTACCATTCGGTCTACTAGTCTACGGTCCGTAGACTATTTGTCGCATGTATCTCCAGGGTTATCGATCGCTCAATTTCAACCCTTATATAAGTTCATTATTATATAAGAACAAAAGAAGTTGCTAAGCCGTATTTTATTCGGAATAGGTGTCGAGACTTAATACTCCGGCCATTTTTTTTTACTGTAGGCAAGGTTAAATAGATTAAGTCAGCCAGAAGGCTGAGGATCGGTTACGTTTAAGCTATAATTTTATGGCAGCTCCAATCTTGCTGTAATTTTAGGCTATTCTTGGGTGGTTTATCGATCGATGTAGCCGTCGTATACCCTTAGTCTGTTATATTGAAAGTATGCATATTAATAACTATACAAGGGTCTCAGACCTTAGGACACTCTTCTTCTAGAAGTTATATGATGTTGTGAATATATTCACATGATGAAGTTCAAAGAATTACTAAATGCAACACTATGAAAGTCACTCCGAAGAATGGTACATGGGTTTTTCCAGAAATAATAATTAAGGTAAAAAATGTATGTATATTCTACGTGTATCTTTATCGTTAACGCAGTTTTTAAGTATACAAATTTTAACAAAGTTTTTTTAAATTATTTCTTTCTTTATACCATATTTGAGCTACCCCGGTCCCGTCCCATTCATTGCAAAGCATCCTGTATATGTTAATTATTATTTGCACAGCGGCTTAATATTTTTCCCAGACAAATGTTTTACAGATAATTGCCAATAATCAGTTGGACACAATTGATCTTAGGGCGACAGTTCATACAGGGTTCTTATCCACTTCTGTAGTTAAAAATAAATTACTTGAAAAGGAACATATTTATAATTATTAAGAAAAACCTCGCTTTCAAATACTGAGTATAATTTAGGGCGGAACCCACAAAATGTGTTGACTTAATAAATAAGGCTTTTGTATTTAACAACAAGATCTTATCTCACCCTTAAAGCAATTAACCAAACCCGACATATGTGTCGCTAAACAAGTTGTAATTGCGGGTCGTGTTACCCAAAATGCATGCGCCCTGACAAACCGCTTGTCATAGTCCCAAATAAGATAAACAGAGCCCCAACCGGGACGTACAGCAAGATTGATGTTTCCACAAAGGGATTTTAAACTTCTTGATCACAACGTTTCATCTGTTGGGTACAAGTTAAAAGATTTATTTTATTGTATTTTTTTCGATATACAAACATACATAAATAATCTCGTCTCTTTCCCGTAGGGGTAGGTAGAGACCACTTCTTTCCACTTGCTACGATCCTTACCTTCTTTCGCTTCGTCCACTTTCATTACTCTCTTCATACATGCTCTTCGGTTTAGGGCACTCTTGACGTGGCCTTTTTTCAAGACGTCCCTAATTTGGTCTAGAAACGTCCGCCTAGGTCTACTCCTTCCAACACTTTCATACAAACTCGCCTTATAAAATTTTTTCGTCAATCGTTCTTCATTCATTCTCTCGACACATTTCTGGATTATATTAACTATAATTCGATATTCGAGCCGTGGTGGCCGAGTGTTTTGAGAAGGCGCCTGCAACACAAAGATTACATTGCATGCAGTTCGAATCCCGACTGAGCCTATGAGTTTTTCTGAACTTAAGCTCAGTGATCAATCACACCACGAGCTTTACTGTAAAGAAAAACATTGAGAAGATACCTGGATAGCGTTGAGAAGAAATTCAAAGGCTATTGTATAATTTTGCTTGAGTAACGACGATGTACTCGCCATCTGTCACTTAAAATATATCTCTGATGGAAAGTAGATGTGTGGTAGCCTTGTGGGAAATCGTGAAGATATATTATTTGAAATTCTGTTATATTGTTCATACGACAGCTTGGTTATTCGCGATGATTCCATTAACTAACTGCAATAAGTTCATGTTGGAAATTACATATCATTCGATTCACAAAAGATTTCCAGTGTTCCTAAAGGGTGCGGGGGGCTTAATATTTCTGTTAACCAGTCCCTTGACGAGTTAAATTGTGGATAATCCGTGATGTTAGCGGGAGTATGAGTACGAAAGGTAAAGAATAATATTAGGCAAAGAGTCTTTTGCTATAGCTTAGCTGATTGGCGGCATGTTGATAAGCCTGTTTTAATTATATCAGTGCCATTCTGTGCCATGTTCGAAACTTTTAACCTTTGCTATGCTTGGTTATAATTCGTGTACAATATCGTACACGAATTATAACCAAGCATAGCAAAGTATCACTAATTTTGCAAGCCGTTACATGTAAATAGTTTGTTTGTGTATCCCAATTAAAAAAGATTACCTACGATAAAAAGCCGGGTAGTTTGTTTAGCTTTTTCTAGTTCTAGCGAGTTGAGTAGTTCTAGCGAGTTTTAAGTTAAAGGTTCAGTCAATCCTGTGACTCTTGATTTGAATAAAAGGTTTTGAATAAGAATTTGTTCTGAACGTTGAGTCATCATACGACAGTATGTCGGTCCCCAGTACACTAACTTGCAGATATAATAACAATGCCTTGGCTTCTCTACCCTTTGGAATTTAATTTTGCATCACCCTATGCCGGTGCATATGCCGGGTTATTCGCCTCATAGGAACATTCTTAGTAAAATAACATTTTGTTGAACGTATGTTGCTAGTATTAACTTCTTTATTGTTATAGTGATATTATTATTCATATTATGTGCTTGCGGCTGTAATAACAGTCTCTGTTTAAATATATACATATTGATTAATCTTTTAAGGAGCCGTGGTGGCCGAGTGGTTGAGCAGTTGCCTGCGACGCAAAGGTCGCAAGTTCGAATACCAACTGTACCAATGAGTTTTTCTGAACTTAAGTACAGTGATTAGTCACACCACGAGCTTAACGGTGAAGGAAAATATCGAGAGGAAACCTGCATACGTCTGAGAAGAAATTCAAAGGCGTATGTATAGTCGTGCTGGAGTAACGGCGATGGACTCGCCATCTGTCACGTTGGCACCTAATATACCTCTGGCGGAAAGTGGGTGTGTGGTCATTACCTAAACACCTCTATAATTATTTTTTTTTATCCAACAAGAGTGGCAAACAAGCATACGGCCCACTTGATGGGAAACGGTTACCGCAGCCTATTTACGCTCACGATACCGAAGTATCACTTGCGTGTTGCCACTCTGTGTTCCGAGAGTTATAGTGTGTTGGCAGCATAATGGGTTTAATCCCTCTGCTTCCAACACAATGTAACAATCCTCCCCCCTCCCCAAGGAGCTCATTTCTGGAAACCTTATTCACCGCGTAGGAACACAACACAAAAAATTGTGTTATTTGGCTACGGACTTCTATAAGGTGGAGGTCCTGCCCCAGTCGGGCAGCTCCGATTTCGAACGGGAAACCCGTTTTGCCCTACCTCTCTAATATATAAATGTGTTTATCAAATGCTTTTGCGGGAGACACGTCGAAAATAGTAGCACTAATGGAACTAGTTTAATATTGGAGCAGGCGGAAAAGCAGAAACGAAATTAATGGTCACGGCCATTAATTTCTATCAAATCTACGATGGATTGATTTAAATGCCGGATGATACAACTCTATTTGAACTCAACTTGAGATATTCAGTGTGATTGTTTCGAAACATATTTTATGTTCTTACTTTGTATTAATACACTGAAGGTGCGTTCATTGGTACAGTCGGGATTCGAACTTGCGACCTTTGCGTCGCAGGCAACTGCTCGAACCACTCGGCCACCACGGCTTTTTCTAAACTTAAGTACAGTGTTTAGTCACACCACGAGCTTTACGGTGAAGGAAAACATCGTGAGGAAACCTGCGTACGTCTGAGAAGAAATTCAAAAGTCGTATGTATAGTCGTGCTTGAGTAACGGCGATGGACTCGCCATCTGTCACGTTGGCACCTAATATACCTCTGGCGGAAAGTGGGTGTGTGTGTATTAACTATACACCTCTGCCTACCCCTTCGGGGACCCTTGTGGGAAGGCGTGAGGATATATTATATTATTATTATTAAGGTGCGTTCAGCTGCATTTTTTCTACTCACAATCGATATGACTGATATAGTTTAGATCCTAGGTTTATTAGTTGCGAGTTTTATTCTGAAAATTTCATGTAGCGTAGGCAGTTTAATTGTACACCGATTTATAATGAGGTAAGCAGAGAAGTGTAGCAACTCACTCTCTTTATGCCGTTTTGCCTGAATTTAGATGCCAACGTGACAGATGGTGAGCTTATCGCCTTTTTCAAACAAGACTATTGATACGACGTATAATTCCTTCCCAAACGTATGCAAATTTCCTTAAGGTTTTCCTTTCCGTAAAACTCGTGGTTTGATTAATCACTGTACATACGCACTTAAAAATCACATTAATGCAGTCGGGATTCGAACACGCAATATTTGCGTTTGCAGGCGACTACTCGAACCACTCAGCCAGGTATTTAATGATATCAGCAATTCAAAAAACACTTTATAGAATTCTTAAATACAATAATACAACCTACCACATCATTTTAAATGTTAAAATAAGAGCAGCATATACAGACAGGGCATTATTATGTTGCGCGCGGGTAATCCACTCCCCGTAGACAGCGGCCTTTCTTCCCTTGCTTAATATTTCATCTGAAGGACTACACATGTCAATATCACACCGTAGAGAATAGAGACTCCATGCTGATTGAAAGTCGTAGAATTTATGTATGTATATATACTCCCTCTGCCTACTCCTTCTGGAACCCTTGTGGGAAGGCGTGATATATCCTCACGCCTTCCCACAAGGGTCCCTACCCACTCACTTTCCACCAGAGATATTTTTGGTGATATACAACATTATAATACCTACTGATGATAAATAAATAATAAATACATGTATACATATCATCACGCCAAGGCCTTCACAGGGTAGGCAGAGAGAGAAGAGCACCAGTTCTCTCTAGATTTACATTAATGTATAATAATAATATAATAATAATAACGAGCCGTGGTGGCCGAGTGGTTCGAGCAGTTGCCTGCGACGCAAAGGTCGCAAGTTCGAATCCCGACTGTACCAATGAGTTTTTTCTGAACTTAAGTACAGTGATTGGTCACACCACGAGCTTTACGGTGAAGGAAAACATCGAGAGGAAACCTGCATACGTCACAGAAGAAATTCAAAGGCGTATGTATAGTCGTGCTTGAGTAACGGCGATGGACTCGCCATCTGTCACGTTGGCACCTAATATACCTCTGGCGGAAAGTGGGTGTGTGGGTATTACCTATACACCTCTGCCTACCCCTTCGGGGCCCCTTGTGGGAAGGCGTGAGGATAATAATAGTAATAATACAATGTGTATTAAATGATTTTCTGATGAAATATAAAGTTGTATTGTAAGAGGTATATGCCGTGAAATCATGTAATAAAATACATAACAATTACATACATACATATTATCACGCGAAGTTCCTCACCGAGTAGATCATTACTTCTCTCTATTCAAATCATATGAGGTTTGCTATGTATGTATATATAAATGTTCGTATAACTAAAAAATAAAAAATTATATCCATACTAAAGTATCATCATGGAAACCCTACTCAAGGGTAGGTCGATGCAAAATGAAGACTGATGCGATATTTTTCAATAACGCGTTTATTTATCACAGAGCTTGTACAGAAAGATTTTAAGAAAATAAAAGAAATGTTCTCGATTTTACAATTATTATACCATGCTACTTAAACAGTTAAGCTGTTACTTTAACACAAGTATTTCTAACGTTTCAAAGTTCATGCGAATGTTTTACCACTACTCATTTAAAATAAAGGTTATTATTTCGTTTAGCTAATTGTATATATATATCCTCACGCCTTCCCACAAGGGTCCCCGAAGGGGTAGGCAGAGATGTATAGGTAATACCCACACACCCACAATTGTAATGTACGATGATTATACAATTAGTAAGTGCTTATCTCTAGGTTAACTAAATACGAATGTTGATCTTCGAATACAAATAATAACGACGTAAATTCAAATTCTCGAAGGAGCCTTTGTGTTGGATTTCACTAATTTTGTTGGTTCTCTATGCATTCAAGCTCAGATAGATTTCGTGGCGTTTAAAAAATTACCCGAGCGTTTTGGAAACACGATATTATTATGTTCTTATTTGTTTCAAAAGTCAAACCATGCAATAAGGTTTGACTGTGGACATTTGTATTACATACTTACATTTTGTGTACAAAAATACTGTCACATAGGTAAGTAAGTAGATCAAATATACATTGTTTGTTTGTGTAAGTGTGCATGAGCTTA
This sequence comes from Drepana arcuata, assembly GCA_016069955.1. NCBI lineage: Eukaryota > Metazoa > Arthropoda > Insecta > Lepidoptera > Drepanidae > Drepana > Drepana arcuata. Next base: position 5,161 of record JACCPG010004443.1, on the reverse strand, counting down.
AACGTGTGAGTGAAAACATATTAGTGTTTTATAATAAATAAATAAATAAATAAATAAATAAATATTTACTCATACAAAATTACATTTATTAGAGCCGTGGTGGCCGAGTGGTTCGAGCAGTTGCCAGCGACGCAAAGGTCGCCAGTTCGAATCCCGACTGTACCAATGAGTTTTTCTGAACTTAAGTACAGTGATTACTCACACCACGAGCTTTACGGTGAAGGAAAACATCGAGAGGAAACCTGCATACGTCTGAGAAGAAATTCAAAGGCTTGTATGTATAGTCGTGCTTGAGTGACGGCGATGGACTCGCCATCTGTCACGTTGGCACCTAATATACCTTTGGCGGAAAGTGGGAATGTGAGTATTACCTATACACCTCTGCCTACCCCTTCGGGGATCCTTGTGGGAAGGCGTGAGGATATATTATATTATTATATGAAATTACAACAAAAGCTGGTCGTAGTAAAAGCATAAATAATATTTTGCTATAACTACCGTCATATTTTAATATCGCTAATAACATAAGTGGCATAAATATAAAAGCTGCCATTGCCACGGTCTGGGCGGCAGCAACGCACTTACAACTGGAAGTCTAGACGGTCACTTACCATTAAGTGGTCAGAGGTCCGCTCATTAAATGGCTAAAACTCTTTAACAAATTTATAAATCAGGTCTGCTATGTACATGATTTCGAGAGCGTGTTACACTTCTATAATTAAATTGAGTTCAACCACACCACTCCGGGTTAGGTCACTCACTTATCTTGACATATTTTAGTAGATAGAGTAGCGATTTTTATGTTTTTAAAGCTTATCTACCTTCATTTCAAAAGTAGCTGAAACTAGATCAAATAGAGGAACTTTTCGTACATCCCTACTGGAGATTCTATACTGACATATATATGTTCACGCTCTCTTCTCAAGGATCCCCGAAGGGGACGGCAGGGGTAACCGCTCGCTATTTTCCAACGATCATGTATCAATGTGATAGATGATGTTTCTTAAGTACGTCTTAAAATATTTTTTTTTAATATATGCACATTTTCAAATTACGTTTTCCTTCCCCGTATAGCTCGTGGTGCGATTAACCACTTAAAGTCAGAAAAACTGATTTGTACAGTATGAGTTCGAACATGCAACCTTGGCGACACGAACCACTCACACATTTTTATGTAATATATTAAAATGTATTAAATATCACGAGATATTATTACCTGGAGCTTTTTTAAAAGCAACGCAGAAGATTAAACACATTGAAGTTTTGAATTACTACAACTCGATTAAATTGAGTTGTAGTAATTCAAAACTTCGAGACTTTTGAGACTTTATTAATTTTCAGATTTGTTGTCTAAAGGAAGTTAACCACAGCCGCGGGCTGCATCGTATATATAAATATAATATTGTATGTAGAATTATATGTGATCCGAAACATCTGTGTCATTTCCTCAATATCCAACCAGTGCGGCCTATGAACGTTAGATAAGGTCATGGACATACTGTGTAAGAAAAGCGATATGATGCACACACTGATTCAGTCAGGCAGGTATTTCTATTAATAACGTAATACATATCGAAAATTATTAAGAAATATTCATGCATTCAAACATGTTCACGATACTAACAATAAAAAAAGCATTTTTCACGAAAATGTATACCAAATATTCATGCATTCAAACATGTTCGCGATATTAAAATAAAAACGCACGAAGGGTTCGAAATTAAGGAAGTTTCCTATAGTAAGCATCCTTTATTTGTCTCGGGTACTCAAAATAATCGCCCATATAATACTAAGCCAAGACTAGAGTAGCGTGAGCGATAGTGTTGAAGCAATTAGTCCGCCAAGTGAGGGGATCAGAGGGAGGGATACACAGAGAAGAAGAATTAGCAGATGGCGAGACCATTAGCATTTTAATATCGTTATTTAAAAATTTATTCTCAGCTTGTTGCAAATTATAGTTTTGCATGTATTTAATAGATTGTAAATCGCCCCCGCTTATAACTGTGTACCACCCTAATGAATGTTACGTAACAGGTCACAAACTGCTAGCAAGGCGTAATAATACTCCGCTTCTACGCCCAGCGATACACGGCGGCGGAAATTAACAGCTCCTACCACCAGCCTAGCGGAGCGGACGCGGGAGCGGGATCAGAGCTCAAAGCGATTTACGAGTCGTATCGCACGTTCCATCTACCGCCAGTCGTCACCAAACGTATTTGTGGTTACTGCTTTCTACTTATTATTGTGAATTAATTCAAGTACCAAATTGCAAATGTTGCGTGTGGTTTTAATTAAGTAGGTACTTTAATAATTGATGACACCGTAAATGTTGGTTGATTGCTGTCGATACCTAAGGTTTGGTTTATAGATAAGTATGTTAGTTATAGAATGTGTTTACATGCTCTCTCACATGAATCTGGAGAGGTTGGTAGTACTGTAAACCATCTTCGTCTGAAATATATTTTAGATGCTAAGAGGATAGACGGCGAGTCTGTTACCATCTTTTTAACAAAATTTTACATACTCTTATATGGTTCTTAGTTATCGTGAGCTTAGTCTTTTAAACAAACCCCTTTACTTTATTGTGAACGACAAATTTAAATACATAAAGTCAGGACAGTCAGATTGAGGTTTGATACTGCACTCTGACTTCGACTTCGATAATTTAAATCAAAACTTGACCCCTGGTAGCTGAGTGGGTTCGAGTAGTCGCCTGCAACACAACGGTTACAAGTTGGAAACCCGAATGGTTTTATTCTATCTTAACAGTGATGAATGATGAATGAATGAACCTGGAGTTTTGCAGTAAAGTAAAACGTTTAACTATGGGTTTCGCGCTTGAGGATTTGAAGCTTCATCTTGCACGTTGATTTAAATATTTCTCTATCGAAAAAAAATGTTGTTACACCTCTGCTCTTTCGGGGACCCATGTGGTAAAACGTAAACATCTATATATAAATCAAAGTCTAAGTATCATAGTTTATAATTTAACGTACATAAAATAACCGTTTTATCTCACCGCTCGCAAGTAATAAAATGTAATACAAACGTTGAGCATGAGCATGACAGCCACACCTGCACTTGCCCGCCTATAATTTCACACCCCTACGTACAAGGTTCATTATCGCAAGGCAATTACAGAGGCTGTAATATACGTTAACACTTGACTGGGCTTGCAGTTGGTCGCCTAAGTGATCGTGTCCTGAATTGATGGTTAGACGCTAGTTACCTTATATACTGCATCTTAACTGGTATGTATTATACTTCTATGCTAATACTAATAATATAATATTATAAAGAGGAAAGATTTGTATGTAAGTATGTTGTAAGGAATTGGCTCAAAAACTACTGAATTGATTTGAAAAATTCTTTCGCCATTGGAAAGCTACATTCACTTTGAGTATGTTAGGATATATTCTCATTTATAAAAAAAAAACACCCGTGAGAATGTAGCCCCGTAGTACCCGTAGTATGTTATAAATAAAAGAGTCGTGGTGGCCGAGTGGTTCGAGTAGTTGCCTGCAACACTAGATTTCAAGTTTGAATCTCGACTGTACCAATTAGTTTTTCTGAACTTAAAAAAAGTGCTTCGTCACACGAAGAGCTTTAAGGTGAAGGAAAATATCGAGAGAAAACCTGCATACGAAATTCCATAACCAATGTATAGTCGAGCTGGAGTAACGGTGAAGGACTAGCCATCTCCATTCACACCTTAAAAAACAACTTGCAGGAAGTGGGTGTGTGGGTCTGGGGGACGAAGCGAGTTCCACGGGTGGACGAGGTCACGGGCACAGTTAGTATAACTATAAAGAAATAGCTTTTAACATAACTAAGAATGCAAGTTCTATTTCCACACTATGTACTTGTGTTTACCCAAACTTATTAAGATCTCAATCTAAATGCTTATGAAACACGCTTGTATGCAATATTTTTGTAACAAGAAACCCCAGAGAGCCATGAGTAAGAATCTGTGTAAGAATAATCTATACGTTAAGTCGAAAAGCAATTTTCTATATTTATACATATACATACTCAAATATAATATCTGTATTTGAACACAGTGGTTTTACAGTATCCTGCAAAATTAAGAGAGGTCTTAAGAGAGGTAGGGCATAACGGGTTTCCCGTTCGAATTTGGAGCTGCCCGACTGGGGCAGGACCTCCACCTTATAGAAGTCCGTAGCCAAATAATACAATTTTTTGTGTTGTGTTCCTACGCGGTGAATAAGGTTTCCAGAAATGAGCTCCTTGGGGAGGGGGGAGGATTGTTACATTGTGTTGGAAGCAAAGTGATTAAACCCATTATGCTGCCAACACACTGTAACTCTCCGAACACAGAGTAGCAACGCGCAAGTGTCGTGGCAAAGGTATCGTGAGCGTAAATAGGCTACGGTAACCTTTTCCTATCAGGTGGGCCGTATGCTTGTTTGTCACTCTTGTTGTATAAAAAAAAAATTTGAATTACCCAACTAGTGATGCTTAGAAAATATTGCATCGGAGACAATTGGACAGGGATGTTGCGTAAGGTAAATATGGTTTTGGTGAGTACTTTCACCAGGGATGTCTGCACTGACCAGATAAAGGTGAAGGAACCGTCCGCTATCTTTGTACTCGTATACATAAGTGCTAACTCATTTACGAGCATGAACTGTTTGGTCCTTTGAGTAGACGTCTTCGATAAATATATTTCAGGATAGGCCGCCTACGGTATACATTTGTGTCTTACAAATGAGTATCAATCTGTACCTAAGTTTGTAAGAGTGTAAGAGATTATAATCATACCGAAAACTTTATGGCGCAGAAAAAAGCATCCGAATGAAATCAGCATACGTTTAAGACGAAATAAAAAGGCATGCAGTTGAGATGCGATCTCTTCGAAAAATGTGCGGAGTATCGATATTAGATCGAATCCGCAATCAAGAGATTCGCAAATCAACTGGCGTGAATGAGGGCGTGATTGTAAAGATGAAGAAAGGCATGTTACGTTGGTTTGGACACGTAGAAAGGATGAGTGAAGAAAGATTGACAAAACAGATATACAAAGCAAAAGTGTGTGCAAGAAGAGGCAGAGGAAGGCCACGTTCCAACTGATCAAATCGATCGGACGCTCAAGGACGGGAACGTTAAGAGTACTCGAAACCGACGAGCATGTATGAAGAGA
>JACCPG010004442.1:0-135848 GCA_016069955.1 Drepana arcuata | reverse complement strand
AAGAGTTTTCTCATTGACATTTGACAAGTCATGCATGCGTAATTAAAGTTCAGTGCGCAATAAAACTTTGCGAGCAATACACCAGTTTCATCCAGCTTCTGTGAGCGGGTGTGGTGGTTAAGTTATTTTGTAAATTAATGGTTCAAACATAACCTTTGGAGGGAGTTTTAAGGATAGCAGAGAAATTATTTTGGATAATTTGCATCACTTAGGTCACTGATTGACATGATGTATCGTTTGAACCCGAGGCTCGTGCTGGGTCTACATGAATAAAATCAGCTAGGTAAGGATAACTGGCGCTCCAGCTTCTTTGCCTACCCCGTGAGGAGCTCGGCGTGACGTATGTAAATTGTAAGAAGTAGATAATTTATTATAAATCTATAGTATCACTAATGTATGTGTTTCTTCCCATAAGCTCAGATGGAGAAGGCAGAGTTTTTTTATACCACAAGAGTGACAAACAAGCATATAGTGGGCCATCAGGTGGGCCTGATGGAAAGCGGTTACCGTAGCCTATTTACGCTCATATACCGAAGTATCACCACGTGTAACAAAACACCATACACCTGAAATGTATTTAGACACATCTTTGAAATTCTTCACAAACTTATGCTGGTTTCCTTTCGATGATTTCCTTCACCGTAAAGCTCTTGGTGTGAATACTTCTTTATTAATGAAAATACGACCGTGAGCGGGATTTCAACCGGCGACATCAAAAATGCTGTTTCATTACTTTCATCACCTGAGCTAAGCAAGATCTTACTTCATTTCGAACAGTCGTATGGAAACTCTACCAAAGCATCGTAATAGCAAGTATAGTAATTGTGTACTTGAACAGTAGTGTTGTTATAGACTATACTTTTATAGCTACACTAACAGTGGCCCGCGGTCTTACCCGCGTTAGAATTGATTATACACATTTATATGATAACTAGTATTTTTTCCAAATTTAAATCTTTTTATAGTAAGACCTGAGAACACCACATTTAAACATAGAAACAAAATCTGCCTTTTTATAATATTATTTTGACTAGCTGTGCCCGCGACTTCGTCCGCGTGGAATAGTGACTGGGCAGCATTTTGATTTATTTTGCACATGTTACGAAAAGCTTACCACATTATATTATTGAAAACCACATCTAAATCGGATATGCCGTTTCTGAGACAAGCGTAGACAAAAATTCTTACAATCGTTTTTGGTGTGCTATTTGCGTTGAAAAAGGTCCCAATCATATTTTTTCTCATATATCTTCCATGTACAGACAGCGATCCGCCACATTTTTATTATATGTATAGATATGCATTATGATATAACTACCTAATTCCTTTACTTTATTACAAGCAATGGCACCTTAACGTACGACCGTGAGATAGCCGGCCAGAAGCCATAGTAAATGGACCAGCAAATTTTAAACGACCTCCGTTTACCTATTACGGGAATAATAAGATGAAAATGTGTAAATGCCGCAAGCTGCGAGAAACAGTTTCATCCGATAATATTAAACGTTAGCTTAAGTAATTTACGACTACGCATTAATTAAGCTAAATATTTCATTTAAGCATTTTATATTCGACTCCTTTGAATTTACCATATCTCATAGTCTAATCAGGAGGTAGGGTATTTTATTTATAAGGGTGACGCGCGAGTTTTGTACCACCAACTAGGAGTGGAGATGCCTACATGGGTCCATGTACGGGGAACAGACGCCTTACACCAACGCTGTCTTAGTGAAGTATTTTCTTGTATAAACCGACGAATATGTTCTTTAAAAAAAAATATGGCAAAATTTTAGAGACGCATTGTGTGTAGGAATATCGCGTAGAATCATTTTGAACCATATGGCATGTGTTTTAGGTGTAAAAATTGTGCTAGCATAATAGTTGTGTAAGTGAGGATACATCTGTAGCCATCCACTGCAATTTCCGCTCTCTACATTAATAACACAGAAGTCCCACTGTGGCCAGGAGTAAAATGCTACGACAACCATCAGGTGCGCTTGATTACCACATTCAAAGTTATTATTGTATTGTTTTTAACTGAACAGAAAAAACATATAAACTTAATTAGGCAGAGTCTTCAGAGTTAATCACACGAGATCTTCCGGTTCATAGCCAATGAATTAATAGCACATTGTACCTATTACAAAGAAAACATGAAGGGTCCCCGCCTTGAGAAAGAACGGAGGAATTTTATAAACAAATTGCTAGGATGTAGATTAACTTTTCTTTAGCAGCACTTGCTATTTATCTTTTGAACAAATTTCACGTACTTTAATATTCAAACAAATATCTTCGGAATGAACAGTTTTCATGTACATAACGTAAAAACAATTTACGACACATTTACGTAATGGTTGTACTATATAAGTTTAATTAGTATATTGACCGGTAGATGGCTCTGTCCTCTTTGGAATGTTTACTAATCGCGCTACCGTTTCGTTCTACGCATCTCATATATACTCGTTTTGAACATACAGTAAAAGTTCAGACACTTTTAGTACAGTACAAACCTTTTTTTGTACAAAGAGAGGTCCTTAAATCAAGAGTGGACTGGACATGGACTATCGCACTACACTTTGTGTGCCCTGTGCGAGGCCACGTTGTAACCTAGGTGTGTGTTCGCGGATCGCAATATTGGATAATATTATTATTTCTCAGTCCCACGGCTGGGCAAAAGCCTCTTTCCTGTCTTTCCACTCTCCGCGATCGAGCGCTACTCTCGACCAATTACTCCAGTTCGTCCCGGCCTTTCACTATAATATTAATTGCATGAATCAATATTATATGTTACATGCATTATAACATCTTAACGTTTTCCTAGAAAAGGCCCCGATGGCTAAGGACCCAGATGACGAGGTTTGGCTTATCTCTCAAGTAATACTAATATAAGTACTAATATAAGTTAAATACATAACATTAATGACAATACTTAAGTTAGAAGGAAAAAAAAATTAACGTCCGAATTGCAGGCGACCTACAACTATCAACCTACAAATACTTGGTCTATTCGTAATAGTATCTTGTTTTCCAAATACTTTGTTAGTAATAAAGTAATAACTTTGTATAATGTAATAACACAAAGTAACGCGGCATAACTAAAACTGAGAAAAGGGAAAAGTTCCTGCATGCTCAGTTAAACAGAAACTCAATAAATACGCACTGGGACGTCTCGCTCCCGGTGGGAACGTGTAGCCGTGGATTTAAGAAAACCCGGCGTTCAATAACCGAGCCGTCCCAAGGAATAATGGCTTATTCAAATTTAACGATGGAAAAACCGCAGTTTGGAAAACGATCTCGGCCGAGCAAACACCTGCGTCGCACTAGAACCTTTTGAACATAAATGTGAATATACGTATTTTAAGTAAGTATACTTCAAATGTAGTAGGCATAGATATTTCGTTATTCTCGAACCCTTAGGGTACATTGAAACCATTTCTTTGATAGAATTCCATTAACTTTTTGATTCACATATGACATCGATGTACATAAAACGCAAAGCGCCCTTGGGATAGATATTACAGCCAATAACCCGAATGAACAGAGACAAGAATTTGGCTACGGAAACCCAGCCTATCAGGGGCTAATCTAAAGGATTGGTTTGGTAGTAGTTAGCGTGAGCTTTGGCTACCACTTAACGCGGTCCGGAGTCGGCGATGGCTAGAATTCGTGAGGGCAAACAAGAGTGCTAGAATCCGGTCTTCTCTTGCATAGAATATGGCCATCCAGTGAGTAATAATCTGAGATAGCCCGCCCGATGTCCGCCTAAAACGGTCGGGTATTTGTTGAAGGATACCACATCAAAAAACCTAATGGTATACAGCGAGGCATCGATCAATCTCATACGTCAACTGACTTACAGTGCACGGGAAATTTCTGGTTGTTCGAACATCGTACAATAGAAAAAGCTGTAGAAGCAATTCTAGACCATCCCTTTGTCTAATCTATACTAATCTATACTTAATATTATAAAGCTGAAGAGTTTGTTTGTTTGTTTGAACGCGCTAATCACAGGAACTACTGATTGGAATTGAAAAAATATTTTTGTGTTGGATAGTCCATTTCTCTAGGAAGGCTTTAGGCATCACGCTACGACTAATAGGAGCGAAGCATAAATGAAAAATGTTGCAAGAACGGGAAAATTATTCCTTTTTGAGAGCTTCCGCTACGTGCGCTGCGTAAACGGTTTACGTTACAAAAATATCACGTATGAGGGAATTGTTCCTCATTAAAAGTTCTAAAAAAAAGTCCGCGACAGCATATGTCTATCTTTTAAGATTGACTCACTATAACCTTCTTTATGGCAATTTTTACCGCAAGTCCGCGATGGGCTCCTAAACAACTTGAAAGGTAGGGCAGCTTACATCACAATTGGACCCGATAGGCGGCGCTGCGATCGTGTTTCAGGAAATTTTACTTTTTCACCCGGGCGAAGCTGGGCGGGACAGCTAGTGAATCTTTAAAATCACACCCCTGTTTTTATTTTTTTTAGCTCACTACGACAATAGTTCTGGTAAATATAGAGACAACTTACTACTCTCTCTGCCTACCCTGTGAGGGACACGGCGTGATGCTATGTATTACCGCCATAGTCACGTAGACTGAGATATGGGTATTTATAGATGTCAACTATCGTTAATTGACATTCAAAACCTCTTACGCTAACTCTTGCACTGTCAGACAACTGCATTACTCATACCCAAACTTGATCCGGTAATTAAACGTAATTAGACGTGTACACGTGACATTGTTGCTTATACGGCTTAAGTGAACCCAAATGTATGGGCCGCAATAAAATTACAACACAGGGTAGTTAAATGCCGAATTCGAGGGTTTCGTGAAACAGGGCCCATCCTAGCAAATTACACAGGCATGCCGTGAAAAGAATTTTAATGATATTCGTAGAATGGCGGACTGGCTTTATTCTGTCGATAACTTTTACAACCGAGAATACAAGTCGTAAACATTCCTAATCCCTACATCGATTTCCATGAGGCAGACTAGGTTTTAGGTACTTATGACCTTGGAGGTAAAATAAGATTAACAGATACATACATACATACATACATATCATCACGCCAAGTCCCTAACGGGGTAGGCAGAGAGTATAGAGCGCCAGTTCTCTCTAGACTTACATACCTCTTTCGCTTCGTCCACATTCATCAGTCTCTTCATACATGCTCGTCGGTTTCGAGTACTCTTAACGTTCCCGTCCTTCAGAGTCCGATCTATTTGATCCAGGTAGTTGGAACGGGGCCTTCCTCTGCCTCTTCTTGCACACACTTTTGCTTTGTATATCTGTTTCGTCAATCTTTCTTCACTCATCCTTTCTATGTGTCCAAACCAACGTAACATGCCTTTCTTCATCTTTACAATCACGCCCTCATTCACGCCAGTTGATTTGCGAATCTCTTCATTGCGGATTCGATCTAATATCGTTACGCCGCACATTTTTCGAAGAGATCGCATCTCGACTACATTCAAGCTATTTTCATACTTCCTCTGACATACCCAGGATTCGCTGCCATACAACAAGGTAGGTACCAATATCGCGTTGTGGACAGCAGCTCGAGCATTCTTGCTCAGACTTTTACTGCCCATCAACGCCGACATGGCTCCATTCACCTTATTTCCGGAAGTTATCCTTCTTTCAATATCTTTTTCATACTTTCCATCTCGTGTGAACATGCTTCCAAGATATACAAATTCATTCACTTGCTCTAGAATTTGCCCATTTATCAGATACATATATTAACAGATACATATATAAACAACGATTTATGATCGACTCCGCAATGAAGAGATTCGCAAAACAATTAGCGTGACAGAGGGCGCGATTGTAAAAATGAAGAAAAGCATGTTACGTTGGTTTGGATATATAGGTAGGATGGCCGAAGAAAGATTGACGAAACAGATATACAAAGCGAAAATTTGTGCAAGAAGAGGCAGAGGTAGACCTCGTTCCGACTACCTAGATCAAATCCAACGGACATTCAAGGATGGGGACCTACTCAAAACCGACGAGCATGTATGAAGAGATTGATGAATGTGGACGAAGCGAAAGAGGTATGTAAGTCTTGAGAGAACTGGCGCTCTATACCCTCAAGACTCGACTAGACTCGGCGTGATGTATGTATGTATATATGACCACAACATAAAATCAATTCATGCGCGGAGTGATCACAATACGTATCCACGTTACCGACTGACGTTTGCCAATTAATATGGTATCGAGGCATGTAGGAGATTCTAGGGCGGCATAATTGGGGGCAGAAAGTATACCAGTTACTCATTCACGCAAGTACTATTGAACGGAGTTAGATGAAATGTTGGCACAAACATAGAATTAGCTGGAATAATACAAGCGTCATTATATACCAGAAAAAACCCGCAATCAAATTAAATTTCACACGGATGAGAGGGGCGCCGCCTGTTTGAAAATTTTCATTGATATTCTACTGGCGGCATACGTGTAAATCCGCCACTGCTTGTGGCTACCAGACCTATACGCAATCCACTACAATCTGAAAATTATAAAGAGAAATCGTTGATTCGAGCTAGTCGTGTTATCGCAGCTTAGACAGTACCTTCAAGAATGCTAACAGACTAGGAGATAAAACGGATTCCTTTTTCTCATATAAAGACTTCGAGAGCTGACATAAACGGGGAGATTTATCAAAAATTATCCCTTCAATGGGTCTTTGATAGGCCATTTATATTCGATATTATGTTTTAAAACAAAAGGAGAGTAGGGAAAATATCTCTTTATATTTTATAAGATTGACAAACTTTGATCTCGTTCAAAATGCTAACATAACCGAAACCGAATAACCTGCAGGTAAGCGAAGCGAGCGCGCACTAGATTGGCATGTAATCCAATTCTTTTCCCATTGCCCGGACACTATTGTATTACATACGACCTGCGACACCAACAGACTACACAACAAAGCTTTTAAAAGACAACGCTCTAGGGTACGAAAGAAACATTCATATATAATTACACTAACTATTTAGAACTCCTGGTTAAGCCCGCATAATTTTTTTAAATATTTGCTATTATTATAAACTCGTAAATATTATGATATTCTTTTTCTGTTTGTAATGTAACTTCATTAAGAACTATCTATGTGCGAAATTTCTTCTAATTCTGTGCAGCATTGGCGCGATAGAGTTAGTTACTCTATCGTTACCTACCTATCTACCTTCCAAACTTTAACATAATAGCTAATATTAATAATATAAAATTGAATAGATGCAGAGGTTAACGATCATCGAATCTATTTACAATGCGTTTACTTCTGTCGATTGTAATCCCCTTCAATAAATAAGATCAAATCTCCGAACGTCTCCCAATCAAATTAACAACAAATTGCGGACCGCTAATGCTTTATGTCATTAAGGAGCAATTAATCAAAAAACGGGGAATGGAAACCAACGAAAAATGAGACATTCGTATCCCGATAAATGTCGTTAGTAATACTTTGGCAGCATTTATTTATTTGCTGTTTTATAATGTAACTTAATAAATTATACCATAAATGTTAGCTCCGCGAACGCAATGAGCTCTCCGTTGATGTTTCCCTGGAGAGTACAGCATAGAGTTCTTCAAGAAGGGTGTGAAAAGATTCCTGCAGGGTCGGCAACGAGCGAGTGATACCCCTGGTGTTGCCAGCGTCCATAGGCAGCGGTAACCGATTACCATCAGGAGGGCCGCATGCTAGTTTGCCACCCATGTAGAATAAAAATAAAATTGCTTGTAGGGAAATTGCCTGTATACTGTTGGCAAACAGATTGTTATACACACCTATCCTCATTTATTAGATATATATATATATGAATTGCATGATAAGCATCCAACACCACTTGCGGGCTTCCAAACAGAATATTAGCACTGCCAAATTGTTAAATTCGCCAATTTTATGCTAAGAGCTTTCCACAGGAACCTTAACATCTGTATATATTTTTTTGTAATAAAACACTGTCATATTCATAATAATAGTGTATATACGCCTTGCCACCAGAGTGCATGAGGATCTTTGATAAAAGCCCAAGCACAAGTTACATGTCACCAGGATTTAATAGCAATTTTCGTCATATTGTAAGACAGAGTGCGAACCTGAAAGAATGTCTTTTGAGCACAACTAAACACATCATTGAACATGTCTTATTTTGAGCTTGCAGTGATTAAGTAATCAAAGAGGTGTTTTATTTATATTTTTCAAATGACCAAGTTTTTCAAATGAAAGTAACCAATGTAATTAAACTCCTTTCAAAAGCTTATTTATTAAATACCAGAATATATTAATGAAAGCAATGCAGGGCAATGAATTACTCCACTTGCCAAAAAATTATTTGTATGTAAAATCTTTCTCCTCTCGGTAAAAAAGGGAAACAATGTCGAAAAAGACAAGACTTCTCCTGGCAAGGTTTTTTCATGTAATAATAAAATAATATCTGAATGTAAGGATGAATATGTATGGAATGTTATCCATAGCCATAATTATGTAGATGGCCATCTAAACTTAAGGTCTGGGCTGGGAAAGGGCTGACTAAAGGGCAGAGCTCCTCACTGCAAAGCTTGTAGTTTCAGGTTTGATTTCTGCTGAGGGTAGATTTGAGTGATTAATACGGGGAAATGTACCTTAGTCTTGGATGTCTTATGTATTTATGTATATATAAGTATGCCTTTTGTGAGGTGTGGTCTAGGTACATTTGTATGGAACTGTCACGAGGTATTTATTTATATTATTACAAATTGCTTAAGGTCCACAATCATCTTCTGATGAGGTTCATAGATTATAACATTCTCACAATATGTGAGAGAAACACCACTGGTAGCTTAGGCAGACACATTTCAATATTTCCTCTGTAAACATAAGAAATTTAATTATATTTATAAAATATATTAGCATCAATTCAAGTATTACTTATATGACAAGTAAAAATTGCCACAATTATTGCTGTGATTATTGGTTTTCATAAATAAAAAAAAATTACATATTTATCTATTACTATCAATAATTTAGTAATTTATTCTGATGCATGTTGTATTTCAGTTATTACTGAATAAATGACACTAAAGCTTTAGGGAACATTTATTATAAAAATATCCCTTGTTTAATGTCCAATAAATTTTCCTGTGAAAGTGAAAGTATTTTAAATTAAAAAACAAACATAATTAATATTAGGCTTTTGCTCTAGGAAGGTATGTATCTAAAGGTACCAAAAAACGAAGTATTTATTCTTATAAGTCTGTTTTCTTATAAATTTTGAATGTACGTAGCTATAGAGTACTGTTGGGTTTTGATATTCTAATCAAACGTAATTATCGATTTGAAAACAATTAATATCGTAAATCGTGTGATGAACTAAAGAAAGTACGATTCCGGTTCATATTATAAATGGGTCAACCATATTCAACACACGCAACGTGAGGCTAGCATACCAACCTTCCTATAAATCCGTGGATTGTAACTGAATTACCAAATAAAACATACGTTTTCTAATATCGATCGGCTGTGCTGGTGTCAGCCGAAGATACATTCAATATCGAAGTATTTGTCGGTACTCACCTAGCTCGGAGCCCCGAGTAAAACACTCAGTAGATTTTACAGTAGTGCTTATTAAGCAAATTAATAAACTTATGAATACAAAATCACTTTACACTTGTTAAAAATCGACAAATAACTTATTTTCTGTTCAATCAACACGCAAATCACAGGAACCAATCTCAATACGAAACGAAAATATTTCAGATGACATACCATACCTACACATTACGGCGCCACTGTGCTCTGACATTGACACTTTTTTGACATATTTTTAAATGGCCATCTTAAAAAATATATTATTTGACAGAAATTTGTGGCCGAATTTTGTTATTATATAGGGTGGAGGCAGGGAGACCTTGGCCTTCGCTGTTTTGGGTGAAGTAGCCAATGTTCCCGGAACTCACGCCCTCGCAACCTATCACGGGGACCTCCTATCATTCTAATTCAATCCAGCTGTACTGTACCCTTCCAAATCACGATCCATTTAAAATTTAATACTGATTTACATGTCATAGACCAAACCCGTTGTTAGTTGTAGATTACCATAATGTTACTTACATGTCTCCAGCGCTAAGCTCGGCTCTTTTATGACTTCTTTATGAAAGTGACGCCGAGTCCCTGGCAAAGTATAGAGCGCCAGTCCTCTATATACTTACGGCATGTAAGTTCTTCGTCTTTCGCTACTATTTAATGGCTTAGTCCACATTCATCAGTCTCAACCAAAGACTACTATTTAATACTTGGTCTCCACATTCATTCATACATGCTCGCCGGTTTCGAGTACTCTTGACGTTTCCGTCCTTGAGCGTCCGATCGATTTGATAATTGAAACATTCGTATAGAATTTCGAAAAAATATGTAATTTAGAAATAGTATATTTAAAAAAAAGTACATATTTAATTTAAAGATATTTTTGCTTAAAAATAAATTATGTAATGGCACATTATACTTACAAAGACAAACTTTTAAATACAAGTAAAAATCTTTGGAATGTGTATAATCAATTGAGCAATTAATTTCAATGATTCTTAATAAGTTTCTAATCAGGCAAAATCTACACCAGTGTCAAGTAGATCTCTAATAAGAACCGTTGCTTTCCTTGGCAAGATGCGCAATATGTGCCCTAAGTATAATACATGCTTGGGAACTGACACTTCTGGGTAATTGCGACGCACACTTTCCAGTATGGATGTAGCAGCTTTACTAGGCGTGATAGTCCCGAAGTAACTTGGTATCCTGTGAAGAGTAATGGTCAACATATATATTTTTCACACATAAATGAAAATATAAATCACTCGCAAGCTTAATCAAATCATGGGTGTTCAAAAATACCTCTCCAGGCGATTGAGAGGTATTTTTAATATCACAAAAAATATTTGCATATTTCAAGACTACTGATGGTGAATAATTTCCATACTATATTTGAACCGAAAACTTGCTTGCAACTCAATTATTGCAGGTTCAAATCCTGACTGTACCAATGAGTTTTTCCAAACTTAAGTACAGAGAATAGTGAAGAGAAAACCTGCCTTTTGAACAAATTCAAAAACATAACATCTATAGCTGTGCTTGAGAAGTTGGGATACAAGAATTCAGGGAAAGGTGTGAACATATTATGTTATTATACATTAATAACTACAACAACTTTCTTGTTTAGAACTTTTGTAAGAATCCTTGCAGTCACTGTAGAGATGTAGTTTGAGTAGTTGCCTGATGATAAATATCAACTCAATTAGGTATACCTGAGCCTGATGTCATGGCTGTCATCTCCAACTATAAATGGGTATATATGCGTTAAGGTGACATGCACTCCATCAATTTTGTTGATCCTTAGGTCTTCCATCAGGGACTCAGCTAAGCCTTGAACTGCAAACTGTGCAACACTTAACGGCATCTGGTCTTTGATATAGCTGAGGCCAGCCACAGAAGTAAGAGCCACAATGTGACCATGGTTCTTGGCCTTCATTTCGGGTATAAACTGGTCAATAAGCTGAAAAAACATATTACAATACACTTATGACAACTGCCTATTAAACAGAGGAATGATCAAAACATATATCTAGTAGTACTATAGTTGTAACCATAGTACATACTGTACACTGTACAAAGCTACTAAGATTACAATGAGCATGAACAAGGGTGTTGGTGTATCCATAGTTTTACCAGCTAACAAGCATAGCCATTTGGCTGCAATCTTCTGTAATATGGATGTCTTGCAAATGTTATTTCGAACTTAGATTTTATTTTAAATATATCTTACCCAGAAATATGAAGTTAATGTCAGGTCCAAGGTGTCATGGATATCTTGCGGTGGCTGAGTTAGTAACGACCGAGGACTAGGAATGCCACAGCAATAGAACAACATACTAACAAATCCTACATCCTTCCGCACTTGTGCTGCTAATGCTTTGACATTTTCTCTCTTGGTGATGTCACAACGATAACTGGCTGCCGAACCATCACGCCGCTTGATTATTTCCACTGTGTCTTCATTGGAGGATTTATTCTTATCTACACATAGAACTATTGCTCCTAGGTCTGCAAGTTGAATGGCAATCTCTCGACCCACTCCACGCCCTGCACCAATGACCTGAAGGTTTCACAAATGTATTTACAATTAGGCACAGTGTTAAGTATTTTTGCTTGTGTCACAAATTTTAAGATTTTGTTCATATAATAATGATGTGAAAGCCATGAAAAACTTTCATAGGTTTTCCTAATATTGTTATCAAGGGTTATAAGAATTTTACTTTTTATTCATTCCGATGATGATAAATGGTGTTGAATATCCTAATATTCCAAGGTTGTAAGGCAAATAATTTTAGCCAGTATTTAACATTTTATAGAGTAGTTATCCTTACCAATGCTGTCTCCAAGCGCACTGATTTCAGTGGTGGAGGTCTGAAGAGTTCATACATTGCTTGCATTGTGGCACATGTTGCATTGAATACCACCCACACTATATCTACCATCAGTATACACAGAGAGTACACTCGAAGCAGCATCCTAATAGGCAGCATGAGATTCAGGAATGAACCCATAAATGATTCAACTGGTTTAATTTCCTGCAAATAATTATCATTGTTATATCAACATTATTATACATACATACATACATACATCACGCCAAGTCTCTAACGGGGTAGGCAGAGAGTATAGAGCGCCAGTTCTCTCTAGACTTGCATACCTCTCTCATTATTATTTTTTATGGAATTATATTTATAAATAATTGCTCGGCCAAATTTAAAATAGAACAACAATGTCATTAATAGTCTTTGAAACAATGCTTATGAATTAAGATAGTGAAGTGATTACTTCAGTAAGAAAGAATAGGCCATGTACCACTCACCATTATAGTAACGGTTATTTTCGAACGCTGTATTCATATAACTACAAACAAAACAGAAAAAAATTTAATACCGAACTTCAAAAGAAAAACTATAAAGAATAAAATTTCGGGATTAATTAACTTGTTATCGATAATCTAAATGGACGAATATCTACCCACTGAAAAAAATTGAAGGTTATCATCTTTAATCTCTTGTACTTTATTAAGATAAAGTAGATACTTACCAGCTACTTTTCATGTGTGACTACTCATTTAAGGATCTAAACTTAATCCCACAGTAAAATTGTTGAGATAACACACATTAATATTTACGGTTCGACATTGATGCAGATAACAGGGGTAGCATACTCGATAACAAAATAAACAATGGATGTGTAACCTCTAAACCTGTAATTTTGTATACCATCAAAACTTGCAATTTACGCAGAAATAAACCTGTAGTGGATTTCATACACCAGGGTTAAATCAACATGTTATATTATAGAAAATTATAATCGTAATCTTAATACTCTTCGGACTACAATTTCAATTTAAAAAAAGTAGGCAACTGTCAAAGACATGGTAGGTAGGTTAGGTAGGTTTAGTTAGTTTAGTGATGAATGGTGTGTGTGGTGATAGATATTGAAATTGTTGAACATAAACATATAGAAATAGTGTTGCGAATTTCGATTTCGAATTTACACCATTTAAAACCGATTTGTGTAATGCGAACAAAGTATAGCATGCAGTGATTTCGATTATCGTCGATAGATATTTAACAAATTAATGTTGTCAACCAACACTTAATGCTTAATTGTGGTAATGTTACATATCATCGAAAGACCAACTCTAAAGCCAGCACATTATAAACAGCTCCTGCTATCACCTATTTCTCGAAGATCCCGCACAAACAGTTTGGACCTACTGAATTCGGTGAAATATTTAGCATTACGGTTACAGCTATTCTTTAGTTATTGTGAATAAATTTTATGTGAACTCTTGTAATATTCTTATGAGAAATAAGTTCTTTAAACCCAACCCAACTTAGAGTAGATTTTTCTCAATGTGCCTGTAGTAACTTGTTAGAGATAATAGGTAAATATTCTGTAGATAAAACAAGGCACGGCTTGTGTATATTATAATAATCACAGCCTATGAAATGAAACTCCGAGATATTGGAATAAATGGTAGTCTGAAAATCTGTAATGTAAATTGAGGCCACGAAGTAAATTTTTCGGACTCTTGACTTTTGCCTTTTGACTCTTGACTCTTGCCGGTTTTAGAGGGTTACAAACGTCAAACCAGATCGTTCACTCAAGCAGACGACTTGACAGGACAGATTGCAGGCGTAACAATGAGCCTGTCAAAATAAAACAGAGCAAGTTTTAAACAGCTGCTTCTATTTACTTATTTCCACCAAGCAAAAGATGTTAAAAAAATAGGGAATGAATAAAAACAAAATGGCATTTGTTTACCAAGGCGATCAAGAATTAGAGGCAAAAGCGAAAAAAGGTACACACTAGATTTATTTTTGTCTCTTAAACTGATTTCCTTACTATCACCATATCTTTTCAGCTGCTGAGCGCATATCAGAGAACATGCACATAGTAGCAAATGAGCCTTCGTTAGCTCTTTATAGGCTACAGGAGCACGTGAGGAAAGCTTTGCCTCCGATGGTGGAGCGCCGTGTGGAGGTGACCAAATTACAACACGAACTTCAAGGGCGGTGTTACGACGTGGAATATGCTTTGAGGTGAAACTTTATTCTTCTTCTTTATTGTTCTCTCCTTTCAATTGATTTTGTCTAAACCTAATATTTAACATTTATATAGTTGTTGTGGTATAGTTTTAAAGATATTTGATCTTTAAAACTATACCACAGAAAAAATATTTTCATATGCAGATAGTACAAACTACAATAAACATAGCATGACGTTTTCAAAAATAGTTTCATTATTCTTCATTTTTTTAATAGTCTGCCTGCCTTAATAAAATACAAAAAACACCAAGTTTTAACTGTTTTAAATATATTATATTATTAAGGAGAATAACACCTAGTGAATGTGTAGATTAATAAATATGTTTTGGTAAATTATATGTTATTTAAATAATATTTTAAATGTAGTATTTTGTTCCAACTGAATCCAAATTCTGATGTAAAGAACTAAAATGATAAATGCAATCCTATTATAAATCTAACCAAATACCTTCTTGTTCTATTCCAGTGCAGTGAAATCCATGGATGCGGCAACAGCTAGCTTTAAGAACATACAAGAAATGCTGAAACAATCAATATTTTTGAAACAACAGCTTAAATATGAAGAGGCTAGGCGAAATAAAAAAGATACAAACTCTGTTTACAAACGTCTCTCTGCTCACATTGTGCTAGATCTACCAGACTTGTCCGAGTTTTCAATGGTCCGTGAGACCACAAACAGGATAGAGAACATGATGGCGCAAGCCAGGGGCTCTTCTAATGAACTACATAGATCTCATACTACTTTACATTAATTTGGTAGCAATATTACGTACATCAGTCTTTGTGCTATTTATGCTACCGTTGCAATTAATTTTTACCTTACTATACGATTCCTGTTCTTGGATCAAAATAATTTGCATATCTTGTATATGTCCCATTAATACAAATGCCTTTAGAAAAACTATGAGCAAATATAACAGAAAAGAATTATGTAGGAGCCTGTAAATTTCAGTCATTTAGTATTTTTTTAATTAGCTTTTTTTATATTTATATGCAGATCAATGACAGTACTTAATTTTAGGATCACTAACATTCAAGCATTCAACTTGTACAAGACAAACCACAATGGGCCAGGTGATAATTTCTGACTAGTTACAAATTTGTGATTATTAATATCTGGTGTTGGCATTCATAAAAATATGGTGTTTGCTCTTAAAATAATATTTCAGTATTAACCAAATATCTAGTCAATTTTAATTAAAACTAACATTTCACATTAATCACTCAGTATTTTATTTGTTGTAGCTTAGGCTTTATATTTAATTCATATTTGTACATCTGATTAGTGTATTCATATAAATGTAATAAACTAAACATTAATACCACTTCTTTATGCTTATAACATTTTGCATGCAAACATATAATAATGTAAGGCTAACCTAACTCAACGCTCACTTAATAATAACAAAACATTCTTAACCAAACTAAATAATTCTAAAACGTTTAAAGAACTAAAGGCTAAGTGTTATTTTTGTGGACTATTGACGACACAGACGATACTTAAGCGTCCTAAAGCTTCAGTTATATTAACAACAAATTAAAATCGCCTCCTGTGACAACATGAGTGTGGTACACATATCATTGATATATACCGGAAAGGAATGAACCAATCTCTTTGCTGAAGGTTTATCTTTTGACACAGACTACATTAGACAGTTCCTTTTCCAAAATTAAAAAAGAGTAATAAAATCGGATGGACCTTGTTGCCGCTACTGTAGTTAGAGCTTTCCTTCGCTTTATCTATGGAATATGACCGACCACGGTAGCTCCTTCAATCTAGTTATATCATACTTTTTCTCGAACGGCACCAAGTTGTAAAGTGCCTGAAGATTTGGTCGAATTTTTTTTTTAGCTCCGAACAGTTTCTTGACACATTTGGATGTGATGAACTCAAACACCGCCTTGTGTCCGGACTCGTTACTTATGATAGAGTTGTAGATGTAGTCTATGGGGATTGCGGATACGATGTAGGAATACACTTGTGGGTTAGACGCTTTGAGGGCTTCCATTTTGTTGAAGATCGTCGCCCATGAGAGGTCGTGGTCTAAAACTTGTACATTGGCTAGTACCTAAAATATTACATAGTTTAATTAAGAAATATCAACGTTACAACTTATTGTAAAACATGTAAATAGGTACATAAAACAGACCACAGAAGTAGCGTAATACATTCATACATATCGCCTCTTTCCCGTAGGGGTAGGCACTGACCACTTCTTTCCACTTGCTACGATCCTCCTACATACTTCTTTCGATTCGTCCACTTTCAGTAGCGTAATATTTCATTATAATTCAAATTTAAATAAATAAACAGATCACGCCGAGTTCCTGACGGGGTAGGCAGAGACTATAGAGCGCCAGTTTTCTCTAGACTTACATACCTCTTCCGCTTCGTCCACATTCATCAGTCTCTCCATACGTGCTCGTCGGACCCGAGTACTCTTGACGTTCCCGTCCTTGAGCGTCAAATCGTTTGATTTAGCTTATCTAGTTTATAATATCTTCACGAATTACCACAAGGATCCCCGCACCCGCACACCCACTCCGCAACGGTACCAACGGTTTAGGTGCCAACGTGACAGATGGGGAGCCCATCGCTGTTAGTCAAACACGACTATTTAAAAACCTTTGAATTTCTTCCCAAACATTAATGTTTCCTCTCGATGTTTTCCTTCACCGTAAAGCTCTTATATGTAAGATTTAATGTAATTTTGTTTAGTAATTAATAAAAGACAAACCTCCGAAGTATCATTGATGGCGAAATCGGTAAAGTGTTGGCCAAACATTTGTGCAATATCGACGTCGTCTTTGAGGTGGACCACTACCGTGTACCCCTTGTCGCTGTACCGTTCCACGAACTTGTCCACGGTGTCGAGATCAAAGATGCCGCCGTCCACGAGGATGGCGAGTCGGTTCGTCACTGGCATGTGACTTTCCACGCTTCAAGTATAAATCATATTAGCAGTGTAGATAGGTACTCAGTTGGTTTTTGTTTTTAAAGGTAAATTAGTATTACGCAGAAAGTCCACAGAGCATGGTTATCAAAGGAAATAATGTCAATTATGTATGTATCTGCATTTCAAAAGAAGTCCATAATTATGAGTGCTCACTCGATGGCCTGGGTTGCGCACAGCATCAAATTTACCGTCATATTTTTTAAGGATGGGATTTTTTTTTTCTAATTTAAAGTTACCTTAAAATAACACATTGTTATCCTATTTCGTGGACCTGGGCATTATTGTATCATGGGGATGCTTGTAATACGTGTAGGTATGAGGTATGTATTGCACCGCAGGAATACAAAGCTTCGCTATCTTTATTTGAATGTAACGTAGCAAACGTAGGTACGTACGTTACATTTGCCACCGTACTGAATAGTATCGAGGAAAATTTCCAGCAATGCCTTTTGGATCTGGCTACCCATGGAGATAACTTTCTAAAGCTGAGAGCCAACAATCAACAGAGTTCACAAAGAAGAACGGATCGTGTGGTACCTGCTAGAGCTCATGAACACCGCATGTCCTTGCTTCTTCAGGTAGTAAAGGATGAAGTACATGGCGCGACGCACCGAGTACTTCTGGTAGGCAGTGCACTCGTCGACGATGATGACGGGCGGCGCGCCCAACACAGTCGCCGCGAAGTGAAGCCGCGTGCGATCGTTCGGCATCAGGCGACATATCGGCTCGTCAACGAACTCTTGCAGTTCTTCAAACAAGCACCAATATGTTATGATGCAATTAGCGCTAAGCTAGCTGTAAGTTATATTAGGTAGGAACTTAGCAGTTCTAAGAGGTAAACACGCACTGTTTATTGTAAGAGGTTACCGCTGCCTATCGGTGCTTGCAACGCGAGCGGTCTCTCGTGCTTCGCCCACCCATGAATTAGTTGGCTCCAAAACCGCTTTTTATACTCTGATCGGATCTCTCTTCAAATATCAATAAGACTAGTCATTTAGCTAGTGGTTGCCGAGTGGTTTGAGTAGTTGCCTGACTTTATAAACTTATGTACAGTGATTAGTCACACCATGAACTTTCCGGTGAAGGAAAACATCGAGAGGAAACCTACGTGCATACGTCTGAGAAGCAATTCAAAGGCGTATGTATAGCCGTGCTTGAGTAGCGGTGACGGACTCGCCATCTGTCACGTTGGCACCTTAAATATATCATTGGCGAAAAGTGGGTGTGTGGGTACTACCTATACACCTCTGCCTACCCCTTCGGGGGTCCTTGTGGGAATGCGTAAAGATAATAAATAAGCCGTGGTGGCCGAGTGGTTCGAGCAGTTGCCTGCGACGCAAAGGTCGCAAGTTCGAATCCCGACTGTACCAATGAGTTTTTCTGAACTTAAGTACAGTGATTAGTCACACCACGAGCTTTACGGTGAAGGAAAACATCGAGAGGAAACCTGCATACGTCTGAGAAGAGATTCAAAAGGCGTATGTATAGTCGTGCTTGAGTAACGGCGATGGACTCGCCATCTGTCACGTTGGCACCTAATATACCTCTGGCGGAAAATGGGTGTGTGGGTATTACCTATACATCTCTGCCTACCCCTTCGGGGACCCTTGTGGAAAGGCGTGAGGATATATTATTTATTATTATTTTTAATAAATATAGAATGAATTTAGTACGTGCACGCACCTAATGTGTTGATGTAGTCATTCAGCATGACCTTGAGGATCCTGTCAGGCACGCCGCGAAGCACCCCAATGAGCTTCAGGGCGTCGTACACAGTCATCCAAGGAGGCAGCATCGGGTTGCCACTACTCAAAGCTATCTGCCGCGCGTACTGAAATGAATATACCTACTACATAATTACTTTAAGTTAAGTAGTTTTTAATTCTAAATGTCACTTGATATACTCTGTGCCAAATTTGATCCCTTTTATGAAGGGGTAGAAAAAAAATTTACGAATAAATACTCTGCGAATGGAGCAATTCATTGCTTGTTATACAGTTTTTCAGTTTCGCGAGTACGGATGGAATCCAGTCAGGTCTAGTGGTATTAGATCCTGACTGAGATGCCAGGTGCATATACCATAGGACTTGCAAGAGGTCAGTGTGGCGCGGTGCTACATTTATACATATCACGCCGAGACCCTCACGAGATAGTCGTTGCGAGTTATCTCTAGGTGCTTAGGTGACTTAAAAAGTATATTTATACATAAAAGTATTGTATGTATTGCCTACCTATCGTTGTCTAATTCCTATAACATAAGCTTTGGTTAGGGATTAGGTGTAGTTGTACCTACAACTTTTCCCATGATATTATCATGAACAAACGGACGCTGAAATCTGATATTACCAAGTGGGGGTGCAAAGTGTTTCGCCAGCGCGACTTTGCCCAAGCGCGACCAGAACTGGGCAACAGGTACCCGGCGAGCAGTTCGCACAGTAGAAGCCGGCCGTGCCTCTTTAACCCGGACAAAGCTAGCGCCTCGCCTCGCGCCAGGCCGAGGTACACGTCGTGTATAGCGTATATCCTGTCATGTTTCAACGTCAGCTGACAAGCTACTAGACACTCGCCAAACGTGTCCACTTTATGAGCTGCAAGCATAAAAATATCTTAGGATACAATTTTTCGTGCTACAAGAACTTTATTTCTCTGTGAAATTTTGGTAAATGGATACATGACATATTCGATTAGGAAAAGGCGATTTCACTTTTCGACATGAGGTACTCATAAGTATCGCCATTACACTTTAGCTAGTTACTAATTCATATTAAGACCAAGTGGAATACATTTTCCCACTTGGTCTTCATTTGAAAGTTAAGTTTAGAAGCCTTGAAAATAGTTTGTTCAGCATGTTATTCACCCACATTTCTTGTTTGCTTTCAACTGCGTCTCCTTGTTCTGTGCATCCTGCATTTCCCTTAGGACCCCTGGAGTCAAATTACTGCTCTTAACCTCTTCAGTCTTAATGAGCCAACTAGCGATCCCGTACATCCAAATGCGTTGAAATATTTTGTACTCTATCAATAAGAGTATAATTAATAGTATTAGCGCCGTTGATACAGTAGCTATTATTTCGTCGATCACTCCGAACTTGCGTGACAAGTAGCTTTTCTTTTTAAAACACTCCTGGAGTACACCGCATTTTTCTGAAGACAAAATTAATGCTTCAGATTCAGAATCTCCATTTCGCGTTATTAAACTTGTAGCGACAGTTTCTCGTACATAATTGGACGTATTTAGATAAGTCCCATTTTAGTGATTAAATTGAACAATACATACACACGCTTCACATCAGTATAAAAGCATTATTTATCCTCACGCCTTCCCTCAAGGGTCCCCAAAGTGGTAGGCAGAGGTATAATAGGTAATACCCATACACCCACTTTCCGCCAGAGTTATATTGTAGGTGCCAACGTGACAGGTGGCGAGTCCATCGCCATTACTCAAGCACGACTACACTACTTGAACCGCTACAAGCCATTGAATTGCTTCTCAGACGTATGTAGGTTTCTCTCGATGTTTTCCTTCACCGTTAAAGCTAGTGGTGTGACGAATCACTGTACTTAAGTTCAGAAAAACTCATTGGTACAGACGGGATTCGAACTTGCGATCTTTGTGTCGCAGGCAACTACTCGAACCAATCGGCCACCACGGCTTTTTTATTAGCATTATTTATAGTTTAAATAAATCAGACTAAAACCACGTCGTCTCATTACACGTCCTTGGCAAATACTGGCAAAAGCTTAACAGATCTTTTGGTAAATATTACCTACGGTTCATTTAATGTACTCACTGCAACATTTGTGGAGCATGTTTGCGGAGCACAAATCCTTGGTCTTAAACATGACGCATTCGCTGTTGTAAAGGAATATCTGCTTGATCTTGATGTAGGCGTAGGCGAAGTTGAACTGGGGTGACAAATGCATCAGGAACCATGCGTAGTAGAATGCGTCGCCGTAGAAAAACTTTGCTATTATTGTTGTTTCACCTTAAAATATCACGAGGCTTTTCAATAATGCAGTGTTTCGAACTTCTGTATCTGCATATCCCGCGGGGCACTCGGCGAGATGATATGATGTATGTTAGGATATTGAAGTTTTTTTTTCTCTACGCTTTTAGTATCTATTGGAGACGGTAAACTTACTCTTTTTTTCATTCAAAAGCTGTTTAGGTGCACAGGTTACAGGGTACCTTTAGTTTCAAGAATTTCAAGAGCAATCAGTATTTTAAATACGAGCCGCATTTAATTTTTTTTTGTTAAGGTAAGTTATGTTGAGGTAGCTAATGAAAAGAGAAAGTTATAAATACAAACCGAAAATGACATTAACGATGATAAAAGTTATAGTGTTTAAGGCGACCCGATGTCCTAGGCTGAAAATGTATGCTTGCGGGATGCAACCAAAGCCGTATATTATCAACATGAAGGGCACCACCACTGGAACGAAAAAAATTGGCTGAAGTGATAACTGAAAGCAGTGGCAATCACGAAGTCAAGGATAGTGTCGTAGGTAGGGTCGATGAACAAGGCAAGGATAATGCCGTCGGCAATGATAATGACGTAGGCAGACATGATGACGCAGATAATGGTGATGACGTAGACAAGGGCATGACTTCGGCAGGCAGAAGTAGCGTGAGACGCTTTAAAGTAGTACCTACGACTAGGGTTGTCTAAGCTTATGCTAAGCATATCTGTTGAAGGAAAGTACCTGTACTATGGCATACACTTCGATGTATAAGCATGCATTTTTTTTATTTTCTTAAAGAATTCGCCTCTTTGCATGCAAGGAAATAATGTTTTTTTACATTTTAAAGTAGTGGGGCAAAGGTAGTACCTTAAAACATACAATAGGACGTCGTCAGCGTGTATTAAATATAAAATGTCCTCACAAATATCGTAGTATTGCATGTGTCCGGTGGGCACGCTGAAGTAGATCATCCCAACGGTGACTACGGTCATGATGCACACCAGCATCCAGTACATGACGAGGTCGCAGAAGAACAGGCTTAACCAATATCGGGCGGGCGAGAAATGAAATGCGTGGCTCTGGGAAAAGGGAAGTTTCAGTCAAAAGGGACCATAATATTTGCTTCGCCTTACTGAAGAGCTATAACTGGGTGTTGTAACTGGTTGGTGTGGTGTTGTAACATAACTACATACTTCTGCATTAAAGTATTTTCTTATTTCACTCCTTCCCACAAGGGCCCCCGTAGGGCTAAGCAAAGGAATATCAACTTATTATTTTCTTTATATCTTCACGCATTTCCATAAAGGTCAATAAGAGATCAATTTAGGGGCTAACGCGACCTATAACGATTCTGTCGCCGTGTCCCGACGCACGACTTCTACATAAGGACATAAGTCTTCGATTTTCCTTCTCGCACGTATGCAGGTTTTCTGCCATTTTTTCCTCAAAGCTTCTGGTAAAATTAACCACTGTACTTAAGTTCAGAAAAATCTCATTGGTACAGTTCGATTTCAAACTTGCAATCCTTGCATCAAACTCAGAACTACACGCCTAATGCGGCTCAATACAATTAATAGGATGAATTGCCCATAAAATAAAGCATATGTACCTGTGTATGTCTAATAAAACCATGCTCTTTAGACGGCAATAACGTTATGTATGACGTAGTCAAGGTCAGTAAGAATTGTATCAAAAGCGGCGGCTGTGCAACGTACTTCATCCACTGAAACGAGAGATATCTACTATCAACTGAGCTTACAGAGCTAACAAAATAGTGCCGGTAAAACGATATTCCCAAGTATACCCGAGTTTTTCAGATTAGGTTAGATTTGCTGTATATTTTTGTATTTTAGAGCATCTAATTTATTTAAGTTAATTTCCTTTTCTTTCCCCTGTTCTGGCTTGGTGAGTGTGTACTTCGCCTCTTAAGGTCGCTCCCAGCACATAATATTCTCTGGATAAATAGGTGACTCTCCGAGTTGGTTTCCGCACCTTTTCAGGGACATGAAAATATCACCCACACAAGTAGTACATTGCCTGTACATTATTGACTTGCCCAGCACAGAGCATATCCTTATCTACATAACCTTTCGCCTTTCTTATCAGGTAAAAAGAGACCTCCTGACTTGTAACTCGTCTACCAAAATAATAAGAATTCTCTTATTTCGGTGATAGATAGTAAGTCAATCTGAGTCTCTCATGAACAACATAACATTTCTTAAGCTGTTGTGGGTAATTTTAGAGATATGATTTGGAATGTTATTGTTACCGGTGTAAGATCTAATCCCAGGGGATCGTCCACTACTTGTATGCTCGCATCCAGCTTTCCTGTATAGTGCCTAAGTAGAGCTGTGTGGACCCTGGCTAAAGACCGAGCGGCAGCTGCTTCGTCATGGTGCATAGGGCTGTACAGAGCTTGAGCCTACAGAGGCGAGAAGGTACAATAAGATTAGTACTCTACAGGGAGAGTAGAGCGCCAGTTCTCTGTAGACTTACAGACCTCTTTCACTTCATCCCATTCACACACACCATTCACATTCACTTTGCTTACCACGCGTGGGACTCGGCGTGATGTAGTCTTAGACCAAATTTGGTTTGGAATTTTTTCACCTCTACACCTGGGCACAACGAGGGTCAGGGACACCAAAGGAGCTTGAGATGCGGCCGTTCTGTTTGCCTTATAGTTGGAAAATATGTATATTCCATAATATTTATATTCGCGGACGCACAGATTGAGAAATTTGCTCACCGCTGACGTTATCCCTAACGAGTACTTATGTTCTCCATGAACGGTGTGAAGATATTTTTCAAGGTTGGCAATACATGCAATGGCTGGTAACTCTGCATGCTGCATGCTGCATGCATTGCCGACCTTGATCATCAGACGGATAGCAAAGCTCTTTTCCCAAGTGGTATAAATAAGATCTCATACAACTGACCTTAATCACATTAAGACAACGTACGCTTATAGACAAATCAAATCATATTATCGTTCTATGCTACAAATATGGAGATAAAATACACGTAGACACGCAGATGTCGAGACTGACATGGAGTGTACCGTCAGGAGTCTTGCCAATGCTCAAGCCGTACGCATACATATACACGTAGTGTTGCGGAGAGTCGATCGCACGCGTTGCCAGGTACTCGGTCATACTCTGTATAAGAGACATTTGCTACAATATTTTCTATTACTGTACAAACAACAATTTATATATCGTCTTATTTACTTACGGATGTAATTCAGAAAAAAAAGGATTTTTTATAAATAATAATATATCCTCACGCCTTCCCACAAGGGTCCCCGAAGGGGTAGGCAGAGGTGTATAGGTAATACCCACACACCCACTTTCCGCCAGAGGTATATTAGGTGCCAACGTGACAGATGGCGAGTCCATCGCCGTTACTCAACACGACTATACATACGCCTTTGAATTTCTTCTCAGACGTATGCAGGTTTCCTCTCGATGTTTTCCTTCACCGTAAAGCTCGTGGTGTGACTAATCACTGTACTTAAGTTCAGAAAAACTCATTGGTACAGTCGGGATTCGAACTTGCGACCTTTGCGTCGCAGGCAACTGCTCGAACCACTCGGCCACCACGGCTTTTTTTTAGGTACGGATGCAATTCAGAAAAAAACTAATTAAGATATAGTATTTATATAAATTCCCTAAAAATTATAAGATCTTAATGATAGTTCAAGGTTCGGTCAGGTTTTCGACTTCATGGCGTTCAGGCAGACATAACATGCACCTTACAATTTGTTGGTGTAAAGTGACGTAATGGCATTCGACTGCATGGATATAATACCTATACCAAATTATTTAATTTGAAAATGTGTCACTCACTTCGGTATGAGATATGGCTGTGTACAACATATGTTTGATCTCCTTTATGGTTGCATTTGGCTCCGACAACACGTAGCTGAAAATAACCAATTGACAATTCATGCTGTTCGCATCCGTATGCTGGACTCTCCAGTGTACCCAACAAATTGAACAGTGTTCAATGAATCTTCTATGCTTAATTGTTCGACTGGCGCGGGAGCGAGTGGGAAGACGAGAGTATCTGCCATACGAAAAGTTAAACAGCACTGCGTCTGGCTTCTGGGTAGTGTTGTGTTCCTGTTGTGAGTTTTATATAATTTATAACTTAATGTATATTTCTATGTAATTCATTTCTTCGTAACGCTTTTTCTATGTGTTTGAGTTTGAGTGTCGTGTTTGTTTAAATTACTAGTACTTATATGTAGTAATCCCAATCAATTATAAGAAGAATTGGAACTAACGCATTAGCCACAGACAAAGCTTCGGTTGAATTGTCCACTTTGATGGCAAGTGTAGTTTTCTGTTCCAAAGATTCCACTGTCATTATCTAGAAGAAACCGAACACATATTACCTACTTATTTAGTTATTTAATAATATAATATATTCGTAATTATGAAAAAATCTTGAAACGTCGTTTGCCATATCTGTCATAAGCGGAGGTAACCGCTTATTAGAAACGGGCCGCATGTGTTTATGAAAATATGCATTTGACCATATATTCCATGTCATTACCCCCCTGGGAATGTCATAATGTTATCTTTTTTAAACCAACCATATATATATGAAATTATAAAATAATTATTCGCAACCTATATAAACTATAACAGGCAAGAGCCTCAAGACCGTGTACAGATCATATTTAAAAGACACATGATAACATGTGAACCAAGTACACGGGTGCTCAACGATGGAAATATAAAATATTATAAAGCCAAACATTTTTAGTTCAACAAAAAAAATTGAAAATGAAATTGCGTACCTCGCCTTTCAAGACGTTTTCCGATATACGGTTAGGATCCAAATAGCCCAAGATCGTCGTCAAGGAAAGCCCAATCACTGCGCCCGCGCACAGAGCTATCGTCAACTGTAAAGGGAAAAACATAGTTTTGGTATATAGGGGACAAATTCTACAACAATCATATTTGAAGGTTTGTTAGGGCTGATTTAGTATCATAAAATGTTTACATTTGTGGTGATATAGGTCTCTTTATATTTTGCAATACGAAATCATCGAATGTGACGTATGGCAACCTTAGCTGAATAATAAACCTTAGCTTATATTAAATTGGGATGTTAAGTCAGCTAAAAACGGGTCTTTTGGGCATCGGTTGTTGTACAAACAGCCTAAAACAAACACCTCATGTTTTAATGAATGAATTAGTTGGCACCCAGGACAGAAATTAATTCGTAATTGAGTGATGAAAAGGTAACGAAAATTCGTTTGACAAATAATAATTAGAGTAAAATGTACATACCACAAATAAGAAAAAGACCCAATAAAACATAAAGAAAGATAAATATTTCCAGGCAATGCTGGACAGTTGCGCCAAGCAACTCCTGCCCATTCTTGTGCGACGCCATGGTTCCGGGTCTAAACGGGAAAAGACCCAATGTACAATGTAATAATACAAAATGTTCATTCAAAAAAAACATTACGCGGGCGAAGCCGTGGGGCACAGCTGTATATGATTTGATGATCCTCCAAAGATAGGGCTATTCACGATAACTATACCAACGAGTTGGAGAATCTATCTCTGTGCTAAATTTCAATCAATTCCGTTCAGCCTTTCTGGCGTGGTTGAGTAACAAACATACATACTCAAAAATTTTCGCATTTATAATATAATAGGCTAAGTATTGTTTGGTTTGGAATTATGGAAAGGACTAGTGAACAAAGATTGACCTAACAGATTTACAATGCGAAAGTGTGTGGAAGAGGCAGAGGAAGACCGCGTTCCTACATAGATCAAATCTACCGGACACTCAAGGATGGGCACGTGAGTACTCGAAACCGGAGCATGTATGAAGAGACTGCTTAATGTGGACGAAGCGAAAGAGGTCTGTTTAAGTCTAGAGGAATTGGCGCTCTATTTTCTCTGGCTACCCCGTTAGAGACTTGACGTGATTATGTGTAAAAATGTGTGTATAAAAATAATAAAAATGTTCAAAATCGCAAACTTAATTCTAGTTTTCTATTGCAAATCAAAATCTAGTTCTAAAATAATGTCTGTGATAATTTGAGCTAAGAAGCCAATAAGAGTACTTAAGTATTTTTAAAAGGGTCTCAGGGTTACTCAGAATTAAACAGAAATATACATGACTATACTCGTCTTTCTGACACATGTAGTTATAGCATGAAGAAGATTCTGACCTGCAATCCTTAACAAGGCGTCTTTGCACATGTGATAGGAACCTCGGGTCTCATAGGTCGCTGCCCTCGCCTCATTAATGGCCCTGAGTAAAAAATACATTAATGGATTGAATAAGTACGTGCACAAATTACTCTTGATGTTTTCTTATGTCATATAGCTTTCCGCGTAATTCAGTGTAGGTAGAATATTATTATTATATCCTCACGCCTTCCCATAAGGGTCCCCGAAGGGGTAGGCAGAGGTGTATAGGTAGCAGTGGCGTGGGGTGAAAAAAAAGAAAGGTAAAGCCGGACCAAAAAACTGGCTAACGCGTGAATAAGCAAAACGTCATATCTTAACTTGTAAAAACAAATGCAATAAATTACATACCATATATTAGTGTGTTAGTTCACCTCCCAAAACTACGGCGAAATGTCATGTATGGTGCTTGCGTTGCGTTGTATGCAATTTTTCCATGCGACAGAACATGCTTGCTGTACAGTTGTTAGTGTTCACCACCTTCACCATACATGACATTACTGGTATCATATGAACAGTGCATGTCGAGTATGATAAAAGTGGCTTTAAAAAGCCGTTTTAAAGCGCACGTCACTCACACGGGGGTTATAAATATACAGCCAAAAAAAGAACTAAAATAAGTGAAACTTAACTTGCCAGCATCATCATATTTTTCTTTATTATTATTTTTTTTTTCTATACAACATACAACACATACAACATGGAAAGCAAAATAACTTATGTAATTTTCAACTGCCGGTTATCCAATCGTATTTATCATACATAGAACTGTGAAAATGTTTGAAACACCCATCCTTACGTCTATAATCAATTTTCATATCGGGACGAGCCCGTCCATGTTTAATGATATATTTTTTATTTTCGAAAGATTGTTTTGAGAACGAAGTTAACTCATTTAATAGGTAATCTGTAAGACAACAACCTATTTGTATTAACGCCGCCATTTCTAACCTAACGGACTACGTGACGACAAGAAACAAAAATAAACAAACAAACCTTTACGGTGAAACAAAACAAACACTGTGACAACACTTGGCAAGTAAAATTTCACTACTTTCGTTTTTTTAAACCATATACCACAACACAATCAAGCTTATCACATATTACAATAGATAAATTAGCATAACAAAACAATCCGTGCGAATACGCGCGAAATAATGGCTAGGTGAGGTCAATGATTGACTTTGATTTGATTGACTCTTGAATTGCTCTGATTGGAGGAAACTTTTCAAGCGAAAAGAAACCTTAACACACAACAAATAAAGACTGGAGGCTATCTGAGATCGGCTTATAATCGCTGTTATATCGACGAATGGTTGGATGTGGTTGTAATGTCTATGTGTGCGTGAATTGCCTACATTTTAACTATTTGAATTCCCAATATTATGAGCGAGTTCCCCAGCCGCCTACTACGTGAAATCGTGTATGTGGGCGTTTGCGCGATTTCACATACATTGCGTTTTTGTATCCAGCATATTGGAGAATATTCTTACAAATGGCGCAATGTAATTATGTCTCTTGCGATATTATGACTACATAGAATAGTCGTATATGAGCGCGAATCTGCCAAGGGAAGCCGGTAGGAATCGTGTTCTAAGGACGCTTCGCCACTGATAGGTAGTACCTACACACCGACTTTCCTCCAGATGTAATTTAGGTGCCAACGTGGCAGATGGCGAGTCCATCGCCGTTACTCAAGCACGACTATACGCCTTTGAATTTCTTCTCAAACGTTTGCTGGCTTCTCATTGTTTTCCTTCACCGTAAAGCCCGTGGTGTGACTAATCACTGTACTTAAGTTCAGAAAAACTCATGGGTACAGTCGGGATGCGAACTTGCAGTCTTTGTGCTGCGAGCAACTGCTCGAAACACTCGGCTACCATGGCAGAAAAATTCGATCTTGCAATATTTGAGCTGCAGGCGACTACTGAAACCAATCGGCCTCCAAGTGAACCACATATTTGAATCTATTATAAGTACCTAATTAGTTTATATTCTTAAACGTATCTAACCTTCTGCAAACCTCCTCCGAGTCCGGCAAGCTGATGCTCAGCGAAGTTATTCCGTACTTATTTGCGTTGTCCATGTAATCTTGCACCAACGCGGCCACCTTATCCGTAGGGCTTGTGGGCAGCCTCAGTATCAGTAAAGACCCCAGGTGTGCTCTGACAGAGGCGCCGGACGCTATCGAGTTCTGGATCAGTTCTGACACACCTTCAACACCCTCGGTGCCGTCGCCGCGAAGTGTCATACGGACGCGATATTCTCTACCTTCACAAGTAGGCATAGAGTTCAAGTTTAACTGTTTCGCTGAGACTTACATTACATTAGTGGAGAATTTGCCAATATTCGCCAATATATTGAGTTGAGCATCCGGTGAAATAGTTTGGGAGAATTCTACACAAATTGACCAAATCCCAAACTAAGCTAAGCTTGTACTATGGGAGCTAGATAAAGATTTACAAACTTATATCGGTAAAATATATCTATCGACACTTACATATGTTATCTAAAATTACGAAAGAAATACTCGAGTTCATCACACAGATTCACTGATATGGCACCCACATCAAGCCACATCATGTTTAGGAACCAAGATCTCTGACCACTAGACTAAATGTTCATCTGCAGAGGGGAATAAAGTTAATTTAAAAAGAACTACGAAACAACTTACCATATTTGAAGAACATAAAAGCAGGCGTACCGCCAAACACGAGAATCTTGTTGTCGAATAGAAATACGCGATCTGCGTACTCGAGCTCCAAACTGGAGAAAGATAACTTCACTATTGTAGTATATTTCTTGTATTTCTGTAATTACATTGAAGCTTATTTTTTCAATTTACTAGTTAGGTGGTGAACAATCATAAGACATGGCTGATGGTGATCGGCTATCGTTCATAGCCGATCTACTTAGCCTACTTAGCCGATCTACTACCGTCTTGGGTGGTCAATTTTATCTTCTAGAGTCTAGAGAGAACTGGCGCTCTATTCTTTCTTCTTCTCTCAAGAAGAATATGGCGTCATATCCAAACTACACTACTACTGCACTACTAAACATAAACGTAAACTAAGATACAAAAAACATCTATAAATGTAATCCACGTCGCAGTGTTCGTCGATTGTACATAAAACGTATTTACCATAGGCTTCGTCGTATAAAAAGAAAAGTTATCAGCATATGCTTCTTCATAAAATACTAAGTAAATATTAGATCGGACACATACCCGGCTCAAACGTTACCACAATACTCGCTGCGTTTCCACGCTGTATCGATAAATAAATACGTTGAAAAAAGTTAACTAAGATGCAGCTAAAGTACAAAATAAGCGTACCATGATTTTATCCTTTATCACCGCTGTATATTTCGGCACATCCGTAAAGTTGGGCATGACGATAACCTGAGCGATGATAAATAATATAACAATTAGTTCCCGATTTTTTTTTTGAAATACGTACATACTCAAGAGTCCGTGAAGGGACTCCTGAAAATAGCGTTGGTTGTAATAATGGTCTACGCCAATAAAGATATTATAGGTAACGTGTAAAAATATAGATTTTAAATTGGTATAGCACAGCTCATGAAATGCAATTGATAGAAGTGGCGAGCTGAATCCAATGTTCGCAGATTTAAGTTATCTGGAGAAACGTCTTGGAAACAAGAAAATCAAATAAACCCTTTATAAAAAAAAAACTCACCCTAGGCTCCAAGAGCAACGCAATAGCCCAACACAGCTGAGCTCTGTAGTAAAGGTCCAAGGAGCGTACGTACTCATGCTTCACGTGGTCCAGATCGCACTCGCTCAATAGGGTTTTGGAACGGATAATACAATATTCATTGATGTATTGCTTTGATTCCTGCCAGAGGCATATCTGTTGGAGATTAATTATTAGGCCTTTAATAGATAAATTCTCGCTGAAGCTATGTCCCTCAGCTTAACCCGTGTTCTGCCAAAATGCCTGTCTACGATACAGGTCAGGCTCGGATTAGGAGGCAAAGAGATGGAGCATTTGATGCTTAAATTACTTGCGGCCAATAGTCCACTGACATGTTCTTCTGGTTTCTCTTAATCATGTAATACTCAAGTTTACTTACTAAGTCAGTAAGTTAACTAGAAATATGAATAATTTTACAGAGCGTAACTGCTGATTCTTACTTCAGAGAATAGAGTTAGATGTTCCTGTACAGTGAGGTCCTCGACGAGGAACTTTGCTCCGTGGCAGTAGCCCATCATGTGTGGCAGTGACATGAAGTTTTTTCCAGGCTTCAAAGAGCGGCCGAACACGTGGATCTTGCCTTTGTCTGCGTATGTTACGCCTGCGGAATTATTATTTACAAACTAACATAAACTAAAACAGTTCATTCATAATAGACTTATACCTTGAGAAAACACAAAGTTTATTTACTTCAAAAGTAAAGAGTGTTTTTGCAATAAAATCTAGTGTCATAAATGGTATAATAACTACAATAGCCTTAGTTCTAGTAAACCTTTACAAGGTCACTTACATCTTCAAACGCTTAGATGTTTTAAAGCTGCGCAACGAATTTTAATGTGTTTTTCATCAATGGGTTAATGGTTTATAATAATAATAATAATATATCCTCACGTAGGGTAGGCAGAGGTGTATAGGTAATACCCACACACCCACTTTCCGCCAGAGGTATATTAGGTGCCATCGTGACAGATGGCGAGTCCATCGCCGTTACTCAAGCACGAATATACGCCTTTTGAATTTCTTCTCACACGTATGCAGGTTTCCTCTCGATGTTTTCCTTCACCGTAAAGCTCGTGGTGTGACTAATCACTGTACTTAAGTTCAGAAAAACTCATTGGTACAGTCGGGATTCGAACTTGCGACCTTTGCGTCGCAGGCAACTGCTCGAACCACTCGGCCACCACAGCTCTCGGTTAATGGCTTAAATGTAAATATATGTAGTTTATATTATTTATTTATTTATATTTTTTTATATTATATTATGTAGTTTAATATAATATTGTACTACCAACATAGCAGAGCAGTAATCGCGCATGTGAACTTAACGCACACCTAATCGTGTAACAAATCGTAAATTTTACCAGACAGTAAGTCCTCAATCATCGTTATCATCGTGCTCTGCACTCGCTCGGCGAATACGATGGTAAATTCTCCGCGATAGATATCCATCGTCACATTGCTTAGTACTTCTTCACCCATTATACTCTGTCAAACGATGAGAATTACAACGGGTGTATACTCCCCTACGTAGATAGTTCCATAGAACATAATATGACCCGAATCCATTAAAATTGTCAAAATTGGATGCTTTGTTCGTTCGTCAGGGGGAAATCTCATTCTTCTTTAAACAGCCCTACTAGGCATTTTTTTTATATTTCTAAGAATAAAGTACTAATACATTTTAATGGATTTATAGAATGCACTGCAACTATTGCTATAAAATGTTATTATACAAATCTTTGAAAAATACGTTTAGACCGAAAATCGAGCGAGGAAACCGTTTTAGAGAAATAAATAATTTATTTATTTTCAGCATCATAACAGACAGACAAACAGCAATATATAATAACATATTGGTGTAGAATAACATCTGATATTGGTTTATTAAATCAGTTAGAAGAAACTTCAGTTCGAACCGGTATATAGCTATTTATATCCGGATTTTTCTCTAACAAACATACTACCTACCAGCTTACTGTCGTCAGTGCTCCTAGCTGCGAAGTCTGTCGTGGCTGTACCAACCGACAGGAGGAGTTTAATAAGTAAAATGCCGATATACCTTGGAAACATTCGAAAAACTGATGGCCTTGGCTACCAACTCATCGACTTCTTGAAGTTTCTCTCTCTCATTGCCTGTCGGCTGCACAATTTCTTTGAGCTCATTTCTGTCCTAGAATAAACAGAGAGCAATATAATAGTTACTACACACCGTTCCACAAAATTATAATAATAAGATATTAGTTCTGAAATTTGCGCGTTCAAATATACGTCAAGAGTACTCGTCAAGAGCATGTATGAAAAGACTGATGAATGTGGACGAAGCGAAAGAGGTATGCAAGTTTAGAGAGAACTGGCGCTCTATACTCTCTGCCTACTCCGTTAGGGACTTGGCGTGATGATATGTATGTATGTAAATATACAAACGAACTTAATAATATGAGTATAGATACTCCCTCCAACAACGAAAACTGCATGTTTTTATCCATTCTTATAAAACCAATCAAGTTCGATAACGGTCATTAACATCATTAGAGTAGGTAGGTAGTTCCAAATTCAAAAAACGAAGATGCATACCTTGGCCTTCTTGAATATTATAGACTTCCACGAGACTTGCCCTCCGATAGCTCTCTCCTGGCCTATTGTCCTCTGCAGCAGCATCAGTATAGCGAAGTAGAACATGATCAACAAACTCCACGAACCCACCGTGTACAGCATCGAGTGGCTCCCGGTACGAGTTGACGCACCTCCTAGACATAAGTTATGGGAATATAGGTACATATATTATAAGCTCAATCCCGGCATAGAACAAATTGTTCTGCCTCCTACAGTCGTAAGGGGTTTGTTAGTCATTACATATTTTTTTCTATATACATTTTCTATTATAAATGTATGCATATTATAAATGCAAGGTAAAATAATGATGTTAATGAAACCGACAAAGCATACGCTGAATGTCAAGCATGGCACAAGCGTTATCGGTTTCATCTCGTCGCGGTAAAGACTGTGCCTGGTTGGTGATGTCACCACTATCAGACTTCTTGTTTCTAAGACAAGCGAGATAGCAACTAAGAGTGCAGCTACAAATGCATTTATAATCCCGTGAGGGACTTGGCATGATGAATATATGTATGTGTATTCTATACTGAGCTTGCTGAAGTTACATGAATATCATGATAAATTAAGTCTACGGTTGAATGGATTACAAAATTTGACTAAACAATATGCCTTCTGAATTTCGTTAATTTTCATTGCTGCGGTAGTCAAGCGAAAGTGAGGATGAAATAAATAGTAATGGAAACAGCTAACTTTTATCATGTAATAACAATTACGTCCAGTCTGTAGCAAAGCGAATTGATTGAAAGCGTGCACCAGCCCCAGCGGCGGCAGCATAATATTCAAAAGGAACGTTAGCGAGCTGTGCTTCGTGTCATACTCGTGGTGGACCAGCATCTCCGCCAAGTAGGTCTGCAGCAACGTGAACATCGACGTCCATATGCCCGCTATGTGCGCTATCATTGAAACACAGGTAAAAACACTTTTGTGAACGTTTTCAACGTGTTTGCCCTATTACATGTCTAGAGTCGTGCAAATATGGCATTCATACAAATCATCAAATCAATTTAAATACTATTATAATAATATCAAGCGGCATTTCCGAATTTCTAGCTCACGAATCAGCAACGGCCTAAGCCAGTAACTTAGCGGTACTGCTATTAGTCCCACCGGTGTGTTAAGTAGCCAAAACTCGTATGCCTCAATCTACGAGAGATAATAAAAAGAAGTATTACATTGCGAGTTTGACGGTGAAGGAACACATCGAAAGGACCAGCATACGTTTGAGATGTAGTCGAGATGAAGAGTGAGACATAGGTATGGATAATTGTGCTTGAGAAACACCGATAGTCTCGCCATCTCTCACGTTGGTGCTTTAATATATTCCTGATGAAAAAATATATTTCTGCCTACCACAAGCAAACCCTTGAGTGGGAAGGCTTCTTCACAAAACACTATTGCACAAAATTTTATTATTTTATTTCACGTAGGCCTAGATGGGCTTATAAAACGTCGAAAGGGGTGGGGTGCACACGCACAGTTCGGGTTGATCGTTTCTATGGAGAAGAACCGGCAAGAAATATATGGTAACTCATTTCAAGACTTACGTTTATTGTGAAACATGGCCATAATGAGAGCGAGCATTATCATGACGGAGATATAGGCGAAGACGACCAAGAAGGCGAACAACAGGTGGATCCACCTGAACATCAGGATCAGGGTGACGGAGGCGAGCAGGCATATGGGGAAGGCGGACAGGTACGCGTACACCAACCACGCGAGGTACATTGACGAGTAGTCCACGTTGCGGATGCGTAGTCCTCGCTGGAGCAAAATAACTTTTTGTATGAACAATCAGCTGTAACGTTTAAAAAAATATATGTTTACTATGATATGTATGTAAATTTGGTTGAAATAAGACGAAAGTTGTTGAAAATTTGTTTACATCAATTGCTGAGTTCCGTTATATATTCACGCCTTCTCACAAAGGCCCCCGAAGAGGTAGGCAGAGGTGTGTAGGCAGTTCCCATACATCCACGGTCCGCCGGAGATATGTTTATTGTGGCAACGTGACAGATTGCGAGTCTATCGCCGTTTCTCAATTATTACTACAAATAACGTCTTTTGATTTTTTTCACAAATTTTTCTCTTGATGTTTCCTGTACCGTATAGCTCGTGGTGTTACTAATCAATGTACTTAAGTTCAGCATCTATAGCTTAATGTAGAAACCTACTTTTATAGTAGATTTCTACATTAAGTAAATGTGGGTATAGAGACCTACTTTGAACATGTTGACAGACTCCTGGACCACAAGAGCCTCGGTCTCCAAGACAGGCGGGATGAGGGCCAGGGTGAAGCAGAGCAATATCCTCGCGAGCGTCTTCCGAACCAAGCTTTCCAACATCAGAGGGGACACCGGCATTGAGACGAGACTCAGCTGAAAACCACAATACGGCCACATATGGAGTACTGCTGCCACCTGTGGGCTGGAGCCCTAGATAGCAGCTAGGGCTTTTTGACGCGGTTCAGAAACGCGCCGCTAGAATTGTCGATGATCCCATGCTCACAAGCGGCTTGGAATCACTAAGTCTGAGGAGAGACTTTGCCTCCCTGTGTGTGTTCTCCCGCTTGTATAACGGGGAGTGTTCTGCAGAATTGTTCGACATGATGCCCTTCTTCCACCTTCTCTACCACCGCACCTCTCGCCATCGA
Source organism: Drepana arcuata (assembly GCA_016069955.1). Classification (NCBI taxonomy): domain Eukaryota; kingdom Metazoa; phylum Arthropoda; class Insecta; order Lepidoptera; family Drepanidae; genus Drepana; species Drepana arcuata. The sequence continues at coordinate 99,094 of JACCPG010004442.1, read as the reverse complement.
CGGGGAATTCATCCCCATACCTTGGAACCACAAAGGTCTCACACTGTGCGCTTCCAAAGAAGTTTTCTTCCGCGAACGCTCAGGCTGTGGAATGAGCTCCCCGTTGAGAATTTCCGTGGAGAGTACAGCATGGAGTTCTTCAAGAAGGGTGTGAAAAGATTCCTGCAGGGTCGTCAACGCGCGAGTGATACCCCTGGTGTTGCAAGCGTCCATAGGCGGCGGTAACCGCTTACCGTCAGGCGGACCGTATGCCTGTTTGCCACTCATGTGGTATAAAAAAAGTTTTTTTTTCATAACTTATTATATAATGCAATATTTAGCGCTATAATTCATAGCCGAAATAGCTCAGTTGGGAGAGCGTTAGACTGAAGATCTAAAGGTCCCCGGTTCAATCCCGGGTTTCGGCAATTCATCTAGATACTCTTTTGTTTATTGACCTTTTCATAGATAATTGTCATGCTTCGTTTTGTCTGTGTTTTTTTTTTATTGTATTGATCAATATTCCGCTACTTCCGTAAGGCTCTGATTTCTTCATAAATTTCAGAGTATGACTTTTGGCGCACTGACCAAATTTGATCAACCAAACTTAATAACCTGGGTATTTTTTTTATGGAATAAGCTTGTTCCCGAAAATACTTTGGACAATACATGTAATTTATAATTTAAAAAGCTGGCGTAAGTTTATTACGGTGGGCAAAAGATGGCGCTAGTCTTGAGTCAAATTCGTTTTATGAATATTATACAACTAAATAAACAGATTCGAAATACATATATAATACGTATACGTACATGGATCACATAATACAACCTTTATTTACTTTCGCAACATCTACACGAATTTCTCTATACATCCTTTTTCACATTAACATTTTTTTCGTCTGCACACATCCTCCTTTTATATCTAGATTTTTATATAGTTATTTGTTTCTTTTTATACCTCAAAGGTGCTATACAATTATGCAACCTGACCTATGGATACCACTGCTTAGAGAGATTTGCAATTCCAAAATTTTACGGTACCTTTAGAATTAGGTGTAAGACTAACTGTAGCCCGCGGCTTTACCCGCGTAAAATTTCAATGGTTGTTACTGGAATAAAACACTTCAATCAAAATGTACACGGAGCGCACACAACGGAAGCTCTCGAAAGGAATATTTTTCTATTAAAACCAGTAGTATCCGACATTTAAATTCAACCAAGCTAACCAAAGTTTCCAAAAAACAAAGTCTCCAGCTTGATAATAAAATCTTAATTACCATATACTCTGGTGGGGAGCTACTCGCGTGTTCTATAATAGCCTGGCTGACAGCTCGCTGCACGGCCAGGAAGCCGGAGCGCAGGTGAGGATTGTGATACGAGGTGTCACTCCAAGTAGTTTTGTACTTGGCGCGATCTGTGCTGCGAATGCTAAACCTCCACGTGTTTGACTCCTGGAAATTTATTCAGTGCACAATATTAATCAAACTACATTCAAGATGCATTGAAATCACCTGCAAATTCATGACCGCAAGTTTGAGCCCTGGAGGTCTGTGCCAATTAGAGTTTTCTAAACTTAAGTACAGTGAATTATTACACCACGATATCTAAGGCCGAGCATTTAAGAGACGGTGATTGACTCGCCATCTGTCGAGTTTGAACTTTATGACATTTTCGGGACTTTGTGAAGGCGTATTGATATATACCAAAATTGCTTTAAGCAAAAATAGCAACAACTGAAATGCACAAATACCGTGTGATTCCAAATGACCCATATGACAGAATTCTTAATGGGGATGCCGGCGGCGCTTTGGTACAAGATGATGTTGAGTTCACTTTCCGTACTGCCGCTCATTACGTCTAAGAAATTAAATTAATACATAACTGGGGCTTGTTTTAGATTAAAATTAAAGCTAATTCACTAATTTCACTGATTTGTAACGGCATACTACGCAATGACAAATCAGTTGTCAGCCGCTGAGAAGCATAGGAGCGCGCTTTAGATTCCCGCAAGGGGTAGTTACGTAGGGCATTAACTACGAGAATATTAGTCTTATCTCACTTGAAAATAATAATAAAAGAACCTCTTACTTTTTTGCAGCAACTGCGATGCTTTTGACATTATTCCAGCATATGGCTGCACATTAGGTGCAAACCCTAACAAGGTATTAGGATTCAGCGTAGCGAAGAGAGCGGGAGAACTCAGAGGGCGTCTGGGTTCTGTTGTTAGTGGAGTCAAGAACACTGGATTGGCGGAGAACACAGCTATGAGAAACAATATCCCCGCGAATAAGGTTTCCATTAGCAACCAGCGCCATCTACGTCTGAAAGTATGAAACAAATGAAGTAAGACGAGGTAAATTAAGCAACGAATTTTAATTTAATAAAACTAGTATTGTATGTAACCATTCAAACCGGATATTCCAGTTAACTGAACCGATTACGTAAGTACATACATGCAGAATTTGAATAAGGGCCGTAAACCAAAACACTACGATGGTGATACTATAGTAAGGCAATTAATTTCCTTCAACTCTAGTTCATAATTCCCGCTCAGATATGGTCTCATTATCACACGATTGTAGATGCGTTAGTAAGAATATATTAAAGCAGATCCGCTCGATTATTTAATCTACCACTCGTATTTAAAGAAAATGTTGATACGTTCCTTTAGGAACGTTCGTAGGCATCACAGTAGGACTAATTTGGCAATGGACTTCTATAAGGTGGAGGTGCAGTCCCAGTCGGACAGGTCCAAATTCGAACAGGAAACAGGAACCCCTAAACTAAAGCCTAGAGGTGTAAAACGAAGCAGGATAGACGTTAATCCCGATAATTAGACGATACTGTTTGTACAGTGGCGTGTTCGAGAGGACACCTATGCCCTGAGGTGGGTTGACAAGGGATATATTGATAGAAAAAAATTGCATAAATCAATGGTTTACATACTGTCTCTGCAAATAGCTCTTCCATATTAGAATGCTCAGGTGTCTTTGAAATTTACTTCGAACAGGTTTTCTATGAGGCTCTATTCCCATTACGAGATCCAAACTAGTTTTGTAAATTAAGCGAACGAGTTATTAAATAATACTGTTTGTTAAACCCTGTTAAACCTATCAAAACTGTGACATTATTGAAAGATGAAAGATCCAATATTACTTTTTACGTCCAAAGTATAACCTCCTTACATCATACCTTAAAATAAACCATATCGTTTATCAAAAAAACAGGTTGTAACCTAATAAATAAGACTCATGTGATGTGAGCTAAAATAAACATATTTATCAGTATTTAATAGCAGTTATTTATATCTTTATTTATGTCTTCGCACGCGTCCCCGAATGGGTAGGCAGAGGTGATGCTAATACCAACCAATCAAAGCACTCCGGGGCCTCTCTCATTGTATTTTGTCATCCAGAGGATAGCAAAAATCAATTAATTTTATTTATTTCCAACTACTTCATGGTAAGTCCCAAGTTGATTTCAAATGGAGGCAAGTGTCATTGACGTTTTAAATTGTAGATGTAAATATTCTGTTTGAAATTAGTGAGACCCGAAACCAGTAAGCCCCCGAGCCCGAAATCTAGTAGCTGACAAACATTGTGGTTAGTAATAGGAAAAGTTAAACCAGCATAAGTTAAAACATTAGGCCAAAACATAATGGTACCACCTATCGATTGTATCAGGATTCGAGGCATAAAGGTGTCAAGATAAATCGGTCAGTTGTGTTTATAAACGACAAATGTGCTAAAATTCTCACTCGTACTCAAATTTTGTATATTGTTACCTTGATATAAATTGATGTGTTCGGTATGTACGAGCCAGTACCATAGGTAATGTTAGAAAGATGACGCGCATCGGTTTGATTTGTGTTGGACTTGCGATCCTAGCCTTAGGAATCGATGGAGGTAAACCCTTGTATGAAGATCATACGACCTAGGAACAGTGCTGTCTCTCTGTTATATACTGTTCAAAAGTAATAGAACTATTTAGTATCGGAGTACTTTTATGTTGTTTACTTGAATAAAGTGTTACCAGATTTATGATTTTTCAACACTCATTAATAATCCTTCATTAAAAATCATTTCGTTTTCCAATCCTTTTTATGTTGTTTTAATATGCATATCCTGTATAATCGGCCACTGATACACAACAAACAAGGATAGTGATCGCTCTAATAGAATAGCAGGCTAATTGGACAGACATCCACTTACATGGAAAGTTACTACAGCCATGCCAGTTTATTTTAATTTGAAAGGCCATAATGTAAATTTATTTTCTTCTAGGTAGAATAAGTCGCTCACCACAGTTCAACGGAGCAAGCGCGCAAGCGAGCGCTCAAGCCGGTGGATTTGGTGGACCACCTCTGCCGCCACCAGCCCAATTCGGCCCTGGATTTGGAGGCGGAAATTTCATTCGACCTCAAAGATTTGGGGGAGGACCTGGTAGGGGATTTGGGGGTGGCCTTGGATTTGGCAGCGGTGGCAGCGGCGGCACCATTAGCATCTCAAAGAGCATAAGTATTAGCCGAGGCGGGACTGCGCAGTCTAGCGCTGGATCTAGTGCTTCGGGGAAATAATTGAGTAATACTAGGCAGTTAGACTTAAATGAAGATATTTGTAATGAACTTATGAAATAAACATTTTTTTATATAGTTTTATCTCTTTTTTTGGTTCCAATGTATTAAAAACAAAGCTGTTTATATATTCGCTAAGTATACGTCACATTCTCTAAAGACTCAACATAACATATTGAATTATATAGGTATATATAATGATAAATATGCCTCTGAGTTCTCACTATTTGAAGGCTTTCCTTGAGATGTGAGTTCATTTGTTCGATACACAGGTCGGGCTGTAAGAATATACAATAGCCATTGACAAATGAAAAACAAATAAACATATTTTATACTAGCTGTGCCCGCGACTTCGTCGGCGTAGACAGCTTTTTTACCTTTCGTAAAAAAAAACGTTTTTCAACAAAAAGTATCCTATGTTACTTTTAATACCTCCGAGAATATGTGTACAAAGTTTTATGACGATCGGTTAAGTAGTTTTTATCTGAAAGCGTAACAAACAAACTTACATTCACATTTATAATATTAGTAAGGATTTCGCGTATCCTCACGCCTTCCCATAAGGGTCCCCGAAGGGGTAGGCAGAGGTGTATAGGTAATACCCACACACCCATCCCACATCCGTTTCCTCTAAATTTATTTATTTTCCAGTAGAAACATATAGGTACACCTTTGCCTCCCCATATGAGGTAAGAATACACCAAAATTATTTGTGAATCAATAATCAAATTAAAATGTAGATACCTCTAAAATGCTTAACTGTTGCTGTCATTGTTCAAGCTCAAAATCATATAAAAAAGTCGTATCCGAACTTGCACCACATGCACCAGAAAGCTGTCTGTGATAAATCCCTGCTGGTCCGGAAAAACACATTGGTACATATCACCCATAGTAGATTGTGAAGGCACAGGTTTGAGCTTGTACTCTTCACTTTGAAGACTACTTGGTTCCCCAAGTAGTGAACCACGGGCATTTTGGACCACAATATCCGCGCGAGTGATACATACGAGTCCATATTCAACGCTAAACGCTTACCATCTGAAGGGTATAAAACAAATGCTCAATTATTTTTCCGTCTTGTTCCCTAAACTCATTGAATAAATGTAATTAATATAGTGAATGCTTAGTTGAGTTTGACTGTTACGTTTTAACGTCTTATCATTCGCATGCCAATATTATGTATCGAACGGGCGATTCAATGTACTATGTACCATTTAAACATTACATTATGATACAAACGTGTTGTGGCGAATAAATTATTTCATTTCATTTCTTAACTACTGAGCCGATTATCCAAAAAGTTTGAATGTACACGTTCCTAGGGGTGCAGAAAGCGACGGAAAGTAGCTTTCATCTACATATGCTATAAAAATATATATATAAACTAAAATAACAATAACATATTAAAAAAACTAAAGAGTTTGTTTGTACCAACCAACTACCACCCCGACTACAATATTGGAATCATTCACGCGCTTACCTTGCATTCAATTTATATTGATGCCGTGATAAATGTTATCACTTATCAATAACATGCTACAAATATATTAGGCATATAAGTTTAATTCCAATACAGGCATAATGCAGTTAACAGAATCCAAGGAAATCCAATTAATCTGAATTTGCACACATATATAGGTTTGGGGAAAAAAACGAATTTGCACTCATTGTTTCGGAAACCAATTAGGAACTTTAAGAGTACTACTTGTCGCTACTGACAAGCATGTATGAATATATTGATATATACTATACAAGTTCCTTAAAAGGAAAGGGTTGGGTTCATATTTCATAGAAGTCTGGATAGAAATTAAGATTTACAAATTAATTTTGCAAATATTAATAACATAAATGTTGCCCCATTATAGGGCGAGTTGAATGGTTCGTGTAACTGGATAGATTCAATAAATATAATATAAATAAATAAACAAATAGTTATCACGTAGGATAAAGCTGGTCTACACCTCCGAAATAAGCAGCCGCTGGATCCTCCCTCCACAATCCCAACCTCCCTAACTATTTACAGAGAGTCAGGCTGAGAAGTGAAACAGGTTGTTGGGGCTCAGGAGCAGCCGTGAGCGGACCCAGCTCCCCTCGTCTTGTTAACCATGCACCTCTGGATATAAACGCCTTATTAACGCTCCTGCTATCAATTCTATTGACACATAGCGTGAACAAGAATAGAAAAGGATCATGCCTAGGCTGGTAGGACCCTCAGGATGTATTTTTTTGAGTAAATTACATTTTGTGGAATTCTCCAAGGTTAATATTGTACCATAAGACATTAGATACATCAGAATGTACTGAGTCTAATAAAAATCCAAGAACAAATATGAAGTAACAACAAATATGACAGCGAAATTAGATGACTTCATCATCTAATTTCGCTGGTTTTTACCATGTACTTTAGAGAACAATTGTTTGCACGTTCAATATGCTGTGTGAATTTCCTTCTGTAACTATAATGTTCCGTTTACATTATCAATTGACTGCAAGCAAACAATTACAGAATACTATTCTTGGAAGTTGTCTTTATCACATTTTGAGACGATGTCTTATATATAAATTACGAGATTCTAGAATTCAACATCAGAACGAAACCTGCGAGAAGATGGCAAAGGTGATAGTTTTAGTGTTGGCCGTAATGGTACTGGTGGCTCATGGAGCCCTGGTGAGGAAAACCAGTAAGTATTAATACAATTAATAGTAAAACATTTAGGTACTAAATTTCGAAGCATTTGAGTTTGAAAATGGAGTTGCATCCTCTGAAATTGAATTTCATTTATGCGCATTAATTACCTGTTCAATTATTAAATTAAATAATAATAATATCCTCACGCCTTCCCACAAGGGTCCCCGAAGGGGTAGGCAGAGGTGTATAGGTAATACCCACACACCCACTTTCCGCCAGAGGTATATTAGGTGCCAACGTGACAGATGGCGAGTCCATCGCCGTTACTCAAGCACGACTATACATACGCCTTTGAATTTCTTCTCAGACGTATGCAGGTTTCCTCTCGATGTTTTCCTTCACCGTTAAGCTCGTGATGTGACTAATCACTGTACTTAAGTTCAGAAAAACTCATTGGTACAGTCGGGATTCGAACTTGCGACCTTGGCGTCGCAGGCAACTGCTCGAACCACTCGGCCACCACGGCTTTTTAATTAAAATAATTTTTAATTGTTGCAGATGACCCTCGCCCTCCACATAAGCGAGTCAGGAGGTGCAATACCTGTGACGACGGACCAACGGGTCCACCAGGTCCCCCTGGTCCCCCCGGCCCCCCTGGCTTTCCGGGTCCACATCGCCACGGTGGACCACCTCCACCGCCACCATTTTTCCGTACTCAGCAATGGAGTGGACTGGCTAGAAGCTCAGATGGCTCTCAACAGGGAGTCTTCAGCGGAGCCGCGGCCTCAGCTGGAAGTGGTGATCAAGCTGCTGGACAAGCGTTCTCTCTTGCTTCTTCCTCAGCCAGTGGCGGTAGAGCATCGTCTTCAAACGCTGGTGCTGCAGCAGGCGTAGGAACTGGATCAGGATTCAGTTCTAATGACAGACAATCTTTAAATAACTTCGGGTCAAACAGCGCAGGATTTAATGGATACGGCAGCAGTGCTGGTTCAGGCCAAGGCCAATCACAAGGAAGTAGTAGCTTCAAGGAGTCACAATACTCTTATCAGGGCGGTAGCAGCAAGCAATTTGGTGGTTCTGGATCACAGTTCGGAAGCTCAGAAGGCAATGGTAAATTTGGTTCCTCCTCTAATTCTGAAGCTCACAGTTCTTCAGGATCAGGCCCTAGTGGTCCAGGTGGATTAGACGGCCCGAAGGGACCCGTTGGTCCCCCGGGAACGGGGTCAGGATTTGGAGGATCATTCAACCAGCAACAACAACAAGCTAGTTCACAAAGTGGAAGCTCAGGCTTTGGAAGTGGTGGTAGCTCCAAGTTTGGCAGTTCTGGTGCCGGTAGCTACGGTAGTGGGAGTTCCAGTGCTTCTGGCAATGGAGGGGCTAATGATTTCAGCAGTGGTTCTAATGGTGGCGGAGCCAATGGCGGATTTGGAGCTTCTGGAAAGTTCCAGGAATCTAGCTCGTTACAACAACAGCAATCCTCTGGCTCTGGTGGACAGTGGCAGGGTGAATCTGGTTTGAGTTCTGGACAAGAAGCTTTAAGTGGAGCTCTTGGCCTGGCGTCTCAGGGTCTCCAAACTTCCCAAGGCCTTCAAGCTTCGCAGCAGAGCGGCTGCAGTAGTTGTGGCAGGAGCAACTTCGCTCTAAGCAACGCTAAAAGTGATAAAGGCAATGCCGTTGCCATCTCTGTTGGTGGTTAGACCTGATTGCTTGTTATAATATTCTGTTGGACATTTGCAATGTTTAAGTTATTTTGTTGTTTGTCAAATCAATTTAAAAAAACATTTTGTAAAAAAAAAACAATAAAATATGTATATTATTTATTATCTTTGTTTGTTATTTGAAATATTCTCAATATAATTTGTAAGAATACATTGAGGTAAATAATTGCAAAAATAACTAACCAAACTTCTTCGCCACATTTTCCTTCATCTTATAGCTTGGGATATGGTTAAACGCTGTACATAAGTTCTGTAGGCACGGCCAGGATTCGCTCTTTAAAATTTAAGGTACATCAATCAACAATCCGTAAATTTTATTGAGATTGCAACACAAAGATTGCGAGTTCGAATCCTGACCGTGCCTGTATTATCAGAACTTATTTACAGCGTTTAGCCATATCCCAAGCTTTAAGATGAAGGAAAGTATGGCGAGAAGAGAGTGTGTGAATATACCCTAGTACGGGAAGCTTGAAGGTAGAAAAAAAATTAAGCATGTTGATGAAGGATTAAAAATTAAGTAGGTATAGTGCTTTTTGTTTTATTATTTGCAATATCATCAATTTAATTCTAAAGGTGACATTATAAAGACATTATATATTTCATATACAAACTATCCAAGTTATTTATACATACCTACATACATACATATCATAAAGTCCCTAACGGGGTAGGCAGAGAGTATAGAGCGCCAGTTCTCTCTAGACTTACATACCTCTTTCGCCAATCTATCCAAGTTAATATTATAAATGCGAAAGGTTATGAGTATGTATGTATGTATGTACCGTGTACGGATGTTTATTACTCAATCACGCCAAGAATGACAGAATGGAATTGAATGAAATTTAGCACAGAGATATGTAACTCGTTATACATCCGCTCTAATTCACACGTATTTTTTTACGATGGTAAAATTACAATTGTTAGAATGGAATATTTCGATGTCAAGTTAGTGTAACAGCAATGTCTTGGTTGGGGCAAATTCGGTTGTCATAATAGTGATAATTACAAAGACAAGTTAAAACAAGATCCTAAAAGAAATATTTTAATACTGAAAGATGGTGTTGTCTAAACATATATTCATTTAAATATATATAATACTAGCTGTCCCCATTGATATAATATCAATGGCTGTCCCGCCCAGCTTCGCCCGGGTGAATAAGTTAAACTTCCTGAAACACGATCGCAGCGCCACCTATCGGGTCCAATTGTGATGTAAGCTATCCTATCTTTCAAGTTGTATCAAACTGCACACCGTGTGCAAATTTCATTGAAATCGGTTAAGTAGTTTAGGAGCCCATCACGGACAAACAATAATAATAATATATCCTCACGCCTCCCCAAAAGGGTCCCCGAAGGGATAGGCAAAGGTGTATGGGTCATACACATCCACTTTCTGCCAGAGATATATTTTAGGTGCCAACGTGACAGATGGCGAGTCCATCGCTATTACTCAAGCATGACTATACATACGCCTGTGAATTGCTTCTCAGACGTGTGCTAGGTTTCCTCTCATTGGTTGGTAATTGGTACAGTCGGGATTCGAACTTGCGATCTTTGTGTCGCAGGCAACTACTCGAACCACTCGGCATTTACGGCTTTTATGCATTGTTCATTTATACATACATACATACATATCATCACGCCGAGTCCCTAACGGGGTAGGCAGAGAGTATAGAGCGCCAGTTCTCTCTAGACTTACATACCTTTCAATTCTTTCAATATCTTTTTCATACTTTCCATCTCGTGTGAACATGCTTCCAAGATATACAAATTCATTCACTTGCTCTAGAATTTGCCCATTTACCGATATAGCATATATATGTTCATTTATGTATATATTAAGAGACCATCGGAGAAACATTTATTAATCAGTGAGTCATCGGAATTGAAAAACAATTAGAAAATAATAATAATAATATAATATCCTCACGCCTTCCCACAGAATTGAAAAAAAATTAGAAAATAATATAATATCCTCACGCCTTCCCACAAGGGTCCCCGAAGGGGTAGGCAGAGGTGTTTAGGTAATACCCACACACCCACTAGAAAATATATGACGATATTATTATGATATTCATACAAAAAATGCGCATTTAAATACATGATCAGCCAATAACAAACTTAATGTTCACACGCCGCTTTTATACGACACATAGTCGTATTGACTGAATTGGCATTTCAATTCGATTCAATTCCGATTTCAAATCATTAATGCTATGAACGACCCACGCAATGCCTGTCGCTTCCTTAAATACTTTAGGTTAGGGACAAGGGCTCCAAAACGATTTAAATTAAACGTATTTACTTTTCATAAAATAGCAAATAAAAATAAATAATGGCAAAGAAGATTAATAATCTAAGGAAACTATTGAACGAGCCTCAACGAATAATTATCTCGGAAAACGTGCAAGACGGCGTTTAATTTGGTAATTTACCGCAGCGTAAAAGGATGTACATATAAACGCTTTACTCTAAATAAATCAATATTATGTCACATTTGAAATACACGAGATTCGGTAGCAGTAAAGCTGTATTTACAATGGTTAAATATAAAATTAACCAAGAAATAATAATATATATATCCTCACCACTTCCCACAAGGGTCCCCGAAGGGGTAGGCAGAGGTGTATAGGTATTAACCCACACACCCACTTTCCGCCAGAGGTATTATTTTTAATATAATACCTCCTCACCAAATAATACATTATTTTTTCACAATGTAATAATTACAATATACCAATCGTTAATACTCACGCTTACCCTACAAAGATTCATTATAGAGGCAAGCACAGGTGTAATGACACCCTATTTTCGAATATTTAGGCGCAGCATGATCGGTGGTTAGTCTGTTCCTGAATTATTATGTTCTTGAATTATTTTAATTAATAAATGCAGGTGTCACGATATTTTACTTCACCGTTGAAAATAAAAAAATAATATAACTGAATAAATAAAATACCAGTTAGCACGTTCTACCTACCCTTTATTTGTTTATTCTAGTTATTGGTCCAAAAGTAATAGGAATCTTCGTTTTTTGAAAAATATTGAAAAAACAATATATAATCATAAAAAATATAGTTAAGTTTAAATAGCTTAAGTGTGCAACTAGCTTTACCCATAAAAAAATAAACAAATGACGGTATGTGATAATGTTGGTTTTGACACAACCGTGTATGTATGCCTTATTAATTATCACAAGTGATATATGTTCGAACGATTTCTGGGTATTCCAGGGCGGTACATATTGATACAACACTCAGTATAAAATAGAAAAACTTCATAGATTTGGTCAAAATTAACTCCCAACATGTGGCGGACAGGCATTGTTCTGGTAGCATTTGTGCTATTGGAATTTTCCCTCGCGGAAGTACACCGTAAGTTATGATACTAGCATCATAAATTTTAACTTATTTCATTCATATTAAAGTTTGATAACACAGTTTACAGGTCATACCGTTCACCAGTCATTAATGCGATAAGATATTTCTTATCAATTAATTGTCGTGTGTACAAAGAGATGGATCTCCGAAGCGTGAGCGCTCTTATTTTAGACACCTGTTAGCATTTGCATACAGTTCAGAAAAATTATAGACGTATGTATGGAGACAGTCGTCCTTGAGTCGTCCTGGAGAGTGACTTGCCACACGTTGGCCTAATATACCTCCAGCGAAAAAGTTGTTACACCCTGCTGTAGTTGTAGTTAGATAACTTCCATAAGTAATAATAATAATAAATAAATCCCTTAATCCATATTATATTAATAAGTTCTACCTACTGAAGAATTCGCATTCGCAATTCCAATATTATTTCCGAATTCAATGTCCGAACGCTAAATTCAATATTTAAGTACATACATTTGATCATCACATTTCAATTCATTTACCTATACGATTTTTCCAGCTGGAGCGAACCAAAAACTCCTAGAGCGGTTAAAACGCTCACCGCAGTGTGATCCATACTGGCCTCCACCACCTCCGCCACCATTTTGGCCACCACCGCCGCCACCACATCGACCACGATATTGGGCGCCACCACCTCCACCACCGCCGCCACCGCCACCGCCACCGCCGCCACCACAGCCAGCCGAGTACCAAATCTATAGAATAGAAGAACCAGTGTCATCAGGAGCATCTAGCGGGTCTCAAGCATCGAATGGGGCGCAAGCATCTAGTGGGGCGCAAGCATCGAGTGGTGGTGGAGCGTCTAGTGGTGGAGGAGCCTCTCCTTCTGGATGTAGTAGTTGCAGTGGAGGGGGTGACAGCTCGGCAGTAAGCAATGCGGAGAGTAACTCTGGGGATGCGGTTGCTGTGGCAATCGCCCGGGCTAGGAGCGGCTAGACGGAAATTTCCTATCGTATTTTATGATAACAGTTAAAAAATGACTTTGAATTGACCAAAAAACTTTTATATATTGTGTATATGAACACATTTGCACCCCTTTTGTGCGCACAGGTGTGATTGCTTAAACAGTGCATGTACCGTAACAGAGCCGTGGTGGCCGAGTGGTTCGAGCAGTTGCCTGCGACGCAAAGGTCGCAAGTTCGAATCCTGACTGTACCAATGAGTTTTTCTGAACTTAAGTACAGTGATTAGTCACACCACGAGCTTTACGGTGAAGGAAAACATCGAGATGAAACCTGCATACGTCTGAGAAGAAATTCAAAAGGCGTATGTATAGTCGTGCTTAAGTAACGGCGATGGACTCGCCATCGTCACGTTGGCACCTAATATACCTCTGGCGGAAAGTGGGTGTGTGGGTACTACCTATACACCTCTGCCTACCCCTTCGGGGACCCTTGTGGGAAGGCGTGAGGATATATTATTATTATTTACCTTTGTATATGGGATAGCAAACGTTTGACTTGCTGACATTTATTGAAGAGTTCCGTGGCGGCAGACCGCGAAAACTGTGTGATCTTTAAGAAATTAAAATGGTGCCAGAATAAAACGAGTATTTGTCAAAGGAGGATTTTAATTCATCCGTTTTTCTTTTCTTGTTTAAAAGTACCAGAAATATATTAAATGATATTATATTTTCTAAAATTGTAACGAGTAGTTGTTAATTTGTTATCGTTAAATAATTGTATATTAGTATTATTATTATTTTAATTTTTGTATTACACCTTCTAGTTGAGATATAACAAATCAGTGTGATAATCCAGAGTACCTGCTACGTGCTTTGCCGTAATTGTTCAAGAATAAAATAAAACATACGTCATAGTCTTGAGTTTTGATTACAAAAGCATGTAATGTCTACTATTGTAATAATCTTCATATAGAGAAAGTAATAAGGTTTTCATATAAATATCCTTACTAATATTATAAATGTGAATGTAAGTTTGTTTGTTACGCTTTCACGTAAAAACTACTTAACCGATCATCATAAAACTTTGTACACATATTCTTGGAGGTGTTAGAAGTAACATAGGGTACTTTTTATTGAAAAAATAAATCATTTTTACGACAGAAAAAAATGGTGATGGCGTATATCCAGGATTAAGACATTGAATACATTTGAATCCCGAAAGATTCAAAGCTCTAATATGATAAAGGCAAAAATATGTATGTTGCTCTTTCCACGCGGGCGAAGCCGCGGGCATAAGCTAGTATAGATATAAGTTTCAATTAACATATTCACCTAATTACAGGAATAGTTGGGACATATTATATTCGAGGACTTTTACAGTGATCCAAAAGATGCAGGTGTGCTTGCTGTATAAATTATGAATAGCTAATTAACAATTTGCATTTCAAATGTATTCATTTTGAATAGGATCATCTGAAACGTATTTTGTAGAAATGTATATTATTATTGTCCATAAACATTATAATCATGGAGGTCATTTAAGGCTATACTTTGGACGGTTGTTGAGTTTAGTCGTACGATAACCGAAGACTGATCGACCCCTAATCCTTTTCTGTTAGCGCTCACGCTATCCATTGCAAGGCAAATTTGTTTCGTCAATCTTTCTTCACTCATGCTTTCTATATGTCCAAATCCATTGTAAAGATGTAGAAAGACTTGTTATGTACAAGGCTTTCTATATCTTTACAATCACACCCTCGTTTACCCCATTTGCGAATCTGAATTTTGAGATCATTACGTCGCACATTTTTCGAAGAGATCGCTCCTCAACTGCATTTATGCTATTTCCTGTATCCTCTGATATACACAGTATTCGATTCCGTACAAAAAAGTTGGCACCAATATCGCGTTGTGGACAGCTAGTCGGGCATTTTTGCTTAGACTTTTACTGCCCATCAATGCCGACATGGCCCCGATCAGTTTATTAGTGGCAGATTATTTCAATGTGTATTTCATATTTATAATACTATTAATTCTTTAGAATAAGTTTTTGTTCAATAGATATCTACTACAGACATCAGCCTGTTACTTTTTTATTATATGCATAGATTCAGTTCAATAACTTTTAACTAACATTATGTTTCTTTTTCGATAATGAAATTAAATAGTAATAAAGTTCGCTACTTCCTGCGCATAACAACTTAACACACAAAGTTAATGTTATTTCGTGCGATCTAATTTAATTCCAATCTTAATCGAGAGATTATACGTATTTTAAAGGAATTTGGATCGTTTTCTCGACTCATTAATATATATTGCTCGACGACAAGTATCAATAACCTCTTCTCCATATAAATCGGTTTTTGTGACTTGTACAACTTTAGTTCCGAAAATTTTGCTTACCCGAACAATGGCGAGACCATGGCCTCAAGTGTGGTATGTCTTAGGTGCCAAACAAATACAGCTAAGGACACCCCATGTGGGGTTCCACGCCTTCCTTTATCATACCTTCTCAGAAATGGTAGGTAGGGAAGGAACATATATTTACGTGTCAACGTGAAAGATGGCGAATCCGTCGTCATTTGTTTATATACAAACACGACAATCTATACATACATATCATCATCCCTCGCCCCTCGCGGGGTAGGCAAAGGAATCTTTGAATTCCTTCTTAAAAGTATGCATGTAAGCACATTGTTTCTTTCAACGTAAAGCTCGTGGTGTGATTAATCATTGTACTTAAGTTTAGAAAAACTCATTGGTATATTCGCCATTCAAATTTGCAAGTTTTGCTTTTGTGACTAATCTTACTGTGGCTAGCCCACGGTATGACCATCTGTATAATATATTTTAATAAAAAAAAACATGGTTTTAGCAAGTTATTTCGACAATACCTTACTTAACAAAGGGATCTTTAGCAGTGATATTAACTTGAGTCCGTTATAGTCTCAGGTGTGAGACTTTTGTTGTAAATTATAAAAGCCTTAAATTATTACGATAATACACACTTACATTTCATAGAATAGCTTTAGAGAAATTAAATGTATAATTTATGTAAACTATTAACAATTTTGATGTGAATGGGATTTTTGTAAAATCAAATGACCAATAAAATAAAATTATTTCCATAAATGGATTCAGAACCATTTTAGAAAAGTCATTGGACATAAAACAGTATAAACTATATATTATACGGTCATATATTATCCTAAAAATATTATAAATGCGAAAGTTTGTAAGGATGTTTTTTATCAATTCCGCTAGAACAGAGTTTGATGGACTTTGGAATAGAGATAGATTAATAGCTGGATTAACATTATCATCATCATCACCATCAGCCCACTCTAGTCCACTGCTGGACATAGGCCTCCCCTAATGAGCGCCATAGCGACCTGGATTGCAATGAGCTAAAATTCTACGAAAGTGTAATTGAGGGGTACTAGTGTTAGTATGTATATGTACTATCGTCGCAATATAAAATTTAATATATATATATATATATATACATATCATCACGCCCTAACCGGGTAGGCAGAGAGTATAGAGTGCCAGTTCTCTCTAGAATATATTAATTACCAAATAATATCCTGGATAATAATATTATCCCGAAGTATGGTTTAACGGAATAAAATGTTTCCAATATCATTTCGAGACTTGACAATCTCATAGATCTCTAAGAATTGATAGATATTATTATTCTAAGTAGTCCTCCATGATATTATTATTGACCGGAAACGTAAGTACAAACTTGGCAATTTGGTTCTTCTATATGAACCGCAATGGTGAAGTTCAAGTTCGGATAATTTTATTGAGCATCTAAAGGTCTTTAATATACCAAAAGCGAAGCTATAGCTGTTTTTTGGTAGACCGTTACCTCATACTATAAAACGCAGTCCCCTGCCCCGTCTGTGCGGATTTTCATACGGTTTCAACAAAACAGAATAATTAATGAGAGAGGTATGTGTAATTTACCCGAGCAACGTAAGGATTGCAAGTTTGAATCCTGACTGTACCAATGACCTCTTCTGGTCTTATGTACAGTGATTAATCACATCACGAGCTTTATATTACAGTATTGAGAGGAAACTTGCATACGGTTGAAAGCCGTATGTAGTGGACTTTAATATGTCTCCGGCGAAATGAGGGTGTGATAAAACACACCTCTATCCTATCCCTTCTGGGACCCTTGTAGGACGGTATGAAGATACAATGTATTTCAAATATCGCGTGGTGGATGGTAGACTTGGCCATAAAGTACGCCCACACAGGGCCTTGCTCGCGCGTTTGTAGGTAAATCCGGTAAACCGATATATGCAAAATCTCACAAGTCAAGGAAACACATTTTTGCACTTCCATGTTTTTCAAGTTAACCTTGTGAATTTTATATAGTAATTTTCCCTCTATCGTGAGGACCGTAAATACATTTCCAACATTTATAATGAACATAGAATTCAATACCAAAACTGAATATAATTTTGTACTAGAGTTATCGCACATAAGGTAATTACGAAATTTAAAAAGTAATACCATTCATCATCCCAAATATTAAATTACTTACATATATAACATTACTACTAAAAACTTAATCAAAATCAATTATTACTAGATCGAGAACGCACGATTTCAATGAATGGTTTATTGATTTTTGTACGTCTAATAATATGTTTTATCGCAATATATCTTGATTATAGCGGTGTCTAAGACCACCAATGTTCTTTCTGTACATAGGTTTTATGGTCGTTAAGCTGTATTATTAATTTTACTGCGATAAATTTGATACTTGGCCCAGCCCAGTACATTAACTACACTATCATAATACGATCTCTTAGTCCTTTTTGCAATATCTCATGAAGAGAAAATTAAAATGTCAAAATATATAAGTATAGTTATTATTGGATTATAATTATTAAGCGGCTAATGTGGACGAAGCGAAAGAGATGTAAGTACAGTGAGAACTGGCTATACTCCGCCTCTGCCTAACCCTCGGGCCTCGGCGTGATGGTATGTTTGAATGCATGAATAGCAAAATATAATTTTATTAACAAATGATAAAACTCCCGCAATATGAATATGTCCACCGCTTTCCTAGTATTTTGCATGTAGATAGCTTCCGTTGAACTGAGATGCAAGAGCAGAAGAGACAGCTGTCATCGCTTATGGGCACATGAAACACCAGGTATATCATTCGTGCGTAGTCTATTTAGCACTAATCTTTCCACACTCTTCTAGAAGTACTCCATCCTGCTGTACTCTCTAGGGACCTCAGCCTCAGCGGAGAGTAATCCCTCACCCAGAGATTTCGCAGAAGGAAACACCTTTGAAACCAGGCACAGAAAGATACATAGTATTGTTGGTACAGATAGTTTGGTTTTAAAGTTTGGTTCGATCGATCGGACGATTAAGGACGGGAACGTCAAGAGTACTCGAAACCGACGAGCATGTATGAAGATCCTGATTAATGTGGACGAAGCGAAAGAAATATGTAAGTCAAGAGAGAACTGGTGCTCTATACTCTCTGCCTACCCCGTTGGGGACTCGGCGTGATGATATGTATGTATGTATGTATTCCCGTATTCTGTCATAAGTTATGACTAAATATGATTCCAGAATATTTTATGAAGTGATTTTTTTAGAGGGTACGCTACTCGTGTCCCTCACCCTTGTCACACCATTGTAGGTCTTATTCACGCCGTTTTGATGGCGTTCGGTTACCTAGTTCCCGTGGGCGTACAAAAACCGTAAGCATTCTTCTTTACACTTTAAAATAAAATGTAACAATGTAACGAACCTTATTTATTTTAGATTACAAAAAAACATTTATACAATGGGCATGTAAATTTCAGAGGCTATTTTAATTGTATCAAATGCAGATTGAAACTTTGTAGGAATAAAAATCCATATTGTATTGTCTCCGCTGTTTGCTAATCACTTACGTGGGATTTTTTTTAAAACACAATCTTAACGCCAGAGCGTGGGGGATGGCCTTGCTGTGTCGATCTATAAAACTGTTCTGACCCAAAAACAAAACACAGTAACGGATCGAATTAACAATGACGAACTTTTGTGTGGTGCTATTTTTTGCCGCTATGGTGGTCATAAAAGGTCATTATTTGCGCGCTCTATAATCTTCTACGGTCACGTCTGTTCGATGGATCGCGTTACACACCGTTAGATAATTGACCTTGTTCTAACCCCTTGGTTATCTTTGATTACAGACGTAGGTGGGAGCAGCACTGCTACACAGGTCAGGGTTCCTCGAACTCTACACCAAAGGAGATGTCAGAAATATGGAATATGCGGAGGTGGTTTCCAGGGAGGCTACGGTGGTTATTCGGGATATAACCAAGGTCAGCAGCCTCCTATTAACATAGCCATCAGTCAGTCCCAGTCTTCAGCCAACGAAGGAGGTGGTGGCCATGCTAATGGATACTATCCCAACAACTACCAATATAATGGACACCCTAATTACCCTGGTTATAATAATAATTATAACGGTTACAATGGCTATCAAGGATTCAACAGACCCGGTTACTATGGCAACGGACAAGGGTCATATAATAATCAATTCAACGGAAATTACTATGGTGGTCCTAATAATGGTGGAGGTTATGGCTTTCAGAGACCTTTCGGTCAGTTCTACGATGATAACGAAGGAAGCGAAGACGGATATGGTAACGAAGATGATACTCGTGATAAAAAGTGAAAGAAATACTCTAAAGAACAAAACATTACTGTGATTTATTTAGACGAAGTTACAGACGTACATACAGATACTTGCTTTCAGTATTCCTAGTCAGTCAATTATGCTATTGCAGTGATAGTGTTCGATATAGAGATATCTGTTACCTTGCCAAACTGTCCCCTTTTCATTATTTATTTATGATGTAATTAAGTTTTGTGCAAATATTTGTATTCGTAGTAATAAAATTTGTACAAAATCTTGTTTTCCTTTATTACCGCTACTATAAATTGTGCCTTGATGGCTTTTCAAACGACTTTAAGAGTTAATGGTTCACATCCTCAGTATTTGGAATTCTCTATGGTTTATTTGCTTTCATTTGAGGTCTATGAACTATTAATTTTATAACAAATCAGAGAATTGGCAATAAATTCCTTATAACTTCGATTTGAGAAAATACCTAATTTAGATCAAGTTTTGGAATACGGATTTTATATTTAGTTAGGTAGCATAACTTAAAATATAAAGGTAACTTAGGAATTGTAGGATAATGTATTCAGCAAAATGTAAAGAACAAATTTAATGCTTATCTATTTGAAGTATTATAAATTTTAATTCTCATATCACGAACTGACAAACAATATAAGACCCTCACATCAAAAGCACTAAAAACCGGCAAGTATATATGGAAAAATAGATGAATGTAGATGTAGAGGTCTGTAAGACTTAAAATAACTGACGCTCGAATCTCCCTACTATACATACATACATAACATCACGCCGACTCTCTAACGGGGTAGGCAGAGAGTATAGAGCGCCAGTTCTCTACAGACTTGCATACCTCTTTCGCTTCGTCCGCATTCATCAGTCTCTTCATACATGCTCGTCGGTTTCGAGGACTCTTGACGTTCCCGTCCTTGAGCGTCCCTACTATACACTATATACAATAGCATATACTATTACCATCATGTATGAAATTATATGAAACCTTATCTGCGCACAACACAGCACTTATATTGCATCGACAGCCATCAATATACTGAGAAGAAAAACCACGAAGAATAACGCACTTATTTGACTTTGCTTATTAAGACTTGTATGGTTAACAATGTGCCCTTGGGGATTGGGGGTAGGGGATTATTTAGAATCCTTATAATAAGGCTAATTATAGCATTAATTACGCTTTTTAGTACTGTGCACATGAGTGTATACGTTCCTTCCGCTACCGATCAAGCTGTCCTCAACTTCCCGTTGAGGTTTTCCCTAGAGCAGCATGGATAACTTCATGAAAGGTGTCCTTTAAAAACGGTGTGAAAAGATTCCCACAGGATCGGCAACGTGGATACCACTGGTGTTGCAAGCGCCCATAGGCGGAGGTTACCGCTTATCTCTTTTAAAGTAACTCTTTTGTAGTCCAATTTTATATTTCCTTCTGATTATGTGATTTTCCAAACTCCAGTACGAACAACTTAATTTTATTAGCTCGTTGAATGAGTCTTTCATCCAAACAATCCTGATATCAATTAAGGATGATAGTCGGTACAGATCCGCGTAATTTATGGTATCATATGATCTGGAACCATCAAAGTAGTTTACCGTAATTTAGTAGATAAATTTCATTTATGAGTGTCAATGGCTCTTGGTGTATCGTTGTGACCCAGTCCGTGTTGAGTGGGGGCAATCGTATTTTTACTATATAAGCTCTGGGATGTGATTCATAAGTACCCCATACACATTGGCGAAAGGTCTCATCGTCTCATCATCTAACGATCACAATGGCATCAAAGATCATAGTATTGATTGCGGCTTTCACCCTTAGCCAGGCCAAGCCTTTGTGGTTCGGTAAGTGTAGAGTACCTTCAAGTGACATTGAACTTGGATTGATAATGTCTTGTAATCGAAACTATCAGATAGGTTTAATATAGCTGCGCCGCACGGTTTCACCCTCGATAAATTTGATCTTAATCTTCTCCCTTGCAGGAAGACATATATGAGATATAGCATAGCCTCAACAAACGGGTTGTCTTAAGCAAAAATCTTAATATATATATTCGTAAATTACGTGTCACGTTGTTTGTCCGCGTTGGGCTCCTAAACTGCTAAACCGATTTCAATAAAATTTGATTCAACTTAAAAGATAGGATAGCTTACATCACAATTGGACCCGATAGGCGGCGCTTTGATCGTGTTTCATTAAATTTAACTTTTTCACCCGGGCGAAGCTGGGCGGGACAGCTAGTACTATATATGGATCTACCTGTTTAGTGTAGATCTATATGAATGCCTTAACCCGAGACCTTACAAATTATGACATTAAAAATGTATTGATATGTTTAACAGTTCGTGACGGCTACGCCCCGGCGATCTACCCCGGCGTGATCATGCGGATGGCCCGTGCTCCGAGTGTGGCGTATGGATTCGGCAGCGGGTTCAGCAGCAACATTGGCGGCATCACCCACTCAACCGGCATCGGAGCCTCCTTCCAGAGCGGTGACGCACAGGCTTACGGCGCCGGCATTGGTGGTGCCGACGGAAACGTATTCGCGCGGGGTATCGGCTATGCCAACGCTGCCCCTTCATACCCTATTTACACCACTGACTTGAGACGCGACTATGGTTCCTCGGCCATTTCGGCGGCCAATAACCTTGGTGACTATGGTGCAACAATATCCTCTGCCCAAACGAATAATGGCTTCAGTTCTGCATCTACAATTCAGAACAACGGGCCCGCTCGCTTCCAAGCAGCCACTTCATCAGCCCAAGCTCTCGGCAATGGTTATGAATCTGCTGTATCTTCAATTAACAACGGATACGGCACCACCTTATCCTCTGCGCGAAATGGTGCTGGATTTGGTACCGCTCTGTCCTCTGCACGCAACGGCGCTGGATACGGGAACGCAATTTCCTCTGCTCAAAATGGCGCTGGATTTGGAAGCGCCATTTCCTCTACACAAAACGGCGCCGGGTATGGTACTGCCATATCGTCTGCACAAAACAACGCTGGATACGGCTCCACATTTTCCGCGGCTCAGGGTCGCAACGGGCTGAACAACTATGCATCTATCTCGGCCGCCGAGAACAATGGATTGTACAGAGCTAGCACCGCCCACACCATTCAGCAGAACGGTGGTCTCCTCGAACAGAGTGGAGCCTCTAGCATCAACGCTCCTGGCATCCAAGCAACGCAATCCCACGCCGTCAAAACAGGTTACTATTAAGATACGTCGGCATAGTTTCTACAGCACGGTAATCGAATTGAGACGACTGGCGACCACTTGTCTCGACTCGTCAACCTTTAGACTGATTAAGTGAACATATGCCAATTTAATAAATGAAAGACTGCATTAATATTTTATCATTTATTGATTATTCCTCACCTTAATATTATTGTCACTTTCTTTTTGGACACTATTGTTATCAAAGGGGATGTTATTTACTTTCCCATATATATGGCCATTGTCGTTGACGACTGACACTGCCTGTACTCCCGCGGCTCCAGCATAACTTGGATCGTAGAAGTTCTCAAAGCTTTTAAACCAATTGTTAAGCCCTAAATCACTGCGGCCGAATCCCTCTACGTTAATGGGATTGACAAAGAAGGGTAAACTAAACGGGTTAAAAGCTGAAGCTGACGCAAAACTTCTTCCTGTTCCCGCTATTGCTTTCCCCGGGGCTGCAATACTAAAGCTGCTGTGGACATCACCAGTATCTTGTGTGACACTAGTATCACCTTTTAGACCTCTCAAATATCCAAAACGTAAAAACTTTTCAAATCCAGGATCAGAGGACGCAATTGCTACTACTGAATGTCCGGACGGAGACGAGTCTGAAAATAAATACATATGATTACATTTTATAAGATACTGTCTTATGGTAAAAAACACTTTCCAAGAATAATATCGTGCTACATTTTACGTACCTTTTAACACAATTGGACCCGCGCTTACTGTGCATACAATCGTAAGGAGTAATAGAAAAGCCATTTCGCCGAAACTATTATGATCTTCGTCGAAAACAATAAGTATAGAAATGAGGCTGTGGTTTCCAATCCTGCCATTTATATAAGATTGAATGGGTTAGATAATTTCAATCATACCTACGCTGAGGGTCACTGAACTTCGAGATACACATAAGATTAACCTCTAGCTTTTGAGTTCGTTCACGATCATGTAGGTATTGATTTAAGTGTAAGTTGCCATTAAAAATACGTTATTAAGATTATGTGAATAGTTGCTGAACTAAATTATAAATAAAATAGGTATGTATAATAATTAATATTATGTTATTTCATAAATTTATAGCAGAGTGACTGAGTGGTTCGAGTAGTCGCCTGCAACACAGGTTGCAAGTTTTAATCCCGACTGTACAAATTAGTTTTTCTGAAGCTATGCACAGGGATTAGTCACACCACGAGCTTTACGGTAAAGGAAAACTTTGAAGGAACCTTGCATAAGAACTTCAAAGACATGAATAGCCTTGATGAACTATAGCTTGATAAACGGCGATGGACTCGCCCTCTCTTGTGAGAAGGTTACCCCACCTCGGAAAAGGCGTAAATATTAATTATACACAAATAAATTTATTAATAAAATACCTCTATTAAATAGTTTTAAGTTTTATAAAACCTGTCGCAGGTTCGATATAGGTTGATATCGAACCTCTCTGCCTAGGTAAAGATTAGGTGGGTTTCATATAAAAAAAAATAATATAATAATATAATATTAATAAAATAAGAGCCATAATAAAATAAAGAGCCGTGGTGTGGTTCGAGCAGTTGCCTGCGACGCAAAGGTCGCAAGTTCGAATCCCCGACTGTACCAATGAGTTTTTCTGAACTTAAGTACAGAGATTAGTCACACCACGAGCTTTACGGTGAAGGAAAACATCGAGAGGAAACCTGCATACGGCTGAAAAGAAATTCAAAGGCGTATGTATAGTCGTGCTTGAGTAACGGCGATGGACTCGCCATCTGTCACGTTGGCACCTAATATACCTCTGGCGGAAAGTGGGTGTATGGGTATTACCTATACACCTCTGCCTACCCCTCAGTGGGACCCTTGTGGGAAGGCGTGAGGATATAAAAAAATATATTATATATATATATATATAAATATTAGGTAAAAATAAACTGCTCTTTAAGCAAGCATTGTAAAAAATCCAAGCACAACATTTAACGCGCCGATAACTTTATCTAGCCATCATAAATCAACCTGGTCCGTTAGCAAATTGATGCCTGTTACATACACCATATAAAATATACATATGTATAAACAGTTTGTGTGAATCTGATAAATGTGGACGAAACAAAAGAGGAGTGGCGCTCCAGTCTCTACCAACCCGTGAGGAACTCGGCGTCATTCTATTTATAATGTATCTTCTGTAATTATATACGAAATAATAAAATAATATACGTTTAGAAATATATAAAACAAAGTCCGCCTAAAATCAAACTATTGCTTCTGTAGATGAATGAATGATGAATTCAATGCCTGGCAACGTCTGAAAACTTTTTCTGCATGGAATGTTATTGCCATACAAATTATACAAAAGCCGTAGGTGGCCGAATGGTTCGAGTAGTTGCCTGCAACACAAAGGTTGCAAGTTCGATTCCCGACTGTACCAATAAGTTTTTTAGTAATAAGTTGTTTAGTCACACCACGAGCTTTACGGTGAAGGAAAACTTCATACGTCTGAGAACCTATGCAAAGGCATATGTATAGTCGTGCTTGAGTAACGGTGACAGACTCGCCATCTGTCACGTTGGCACCTAAAATATATCTCTGGCGGAAAGTGGGTGTGTGGCAACCGCCTATACACCTCTGCCTACCACTTCGTGTACTCTTGGGACAAGGCGTGATTGTAAAATTAAGCTTAGTTAAAATCAACGTTGTAATTTATCAATGTAAACACATATGTTACGGCAACAATAAAATCGTACTCATTACGATAATTTTCTGTGTTTTTAATTTAAATCTTATTGTTTCAGTCGAGACCACTCGTACATTCGACAGTGCAGATTTTGATTCTCAAAGCCCCAACACGAGCTAAATTACAGTTGAATTATAAAAAGGGAGAGATATTACTTCAGCTGGACGCGAAGGAACTCAATTTCAAATCAAACATGACATAAACACGTGAAGGACCTATCCCGTGCAGTTTCTGAGAACACTCCAAAATATATCTAACCAGGTGTGACCAAGGTTTCCCCGCATATAATTTTATTTAATTGTTCCATTTAAAGTAGGGATTACCTTTTTTTAAATGTCATATTGCTTGTTTTTTTTTTTGTTTCGCTTTCTAACAGCGAAAGATTTTTTGAAATCAGTCAAGTAGTGTTTCATTTAAATCATAACAAACAAACAAAAAATATAATCTTTCCTCTTTATAGGTAATAGTATATATTGAGCTCAGGCTAAATCACATTTGCGCTTAAATAAGCATATATAGCGTTGACTTAGTATACGAATTGCGTTGTAATTTTTCCACTTTTATATTTATTAAATCCGAGACTAGAACACTAATCGTCAGACCTGTTCTAGTCCCAATATCTTTTCATGTTGTAAAGTTATTTAAACACTAGCTGTGCCGACTAGTTGTACTCGCTTTTAATTTGATTATATAATACATTTGAAAAAAAATTGCTAATTTGGGTACTCCATCTGCTATCTGCGTTAGCTGATTATCGAAGATTAGCTGAAACAACCAGACAACTGGACTGACAAAATAAGTTTTTAAATTGTGTTCTAGCTTTAAGCACAGTATCCATACCTACATTCATATGTTAAACTGTTACTATATGTATACTGTCTGCTTCCAATGACAATTGTTGGTGAACCTTTTAAACAGAAAAAATACCTCAGTTGTCATTTAAATAAAAAAACTGTTTGAAATTACTAACAGACAGATTTATTTATTTGTAAACTTCACTATGACGAAATGTCATCGCGCTATAAAAAGAACTGTCCAATTATGGTCCTAATTTGCATAAGCGGATAAAATAATAAAAAAGAAACATTTTACGATGTGCAAATTTTGCCAAAATAAGCACAATGTTTGTCAATTAGCGACAACGGAGCGTCTTTTTTTGCAGAGAGCTATAAAAATACCGTTAATTCGGTGCTCACGGCTCTCACCAACGGATGCCAAATAATTGCTCCGGAGATATGTCGAAGCCACCGGTCTATTATTACGTCTCCCCGACTACTCTTAATAGTCCATATTTTGACATGTTAAATAATAGACGAATTACAACCATCATTGGAGAGTAAATAATATGAATGGATATGTCGTCGTCTTCATCAGCATTAAGAACCGTTTCAACGGCTGTTAAATTGAAACTTGTAATCAAGCAATAGAATATAAGGTACGATTTCAACCGGTGAATTGCATTTCCAGCGGAGACCTGAATCATGGCGAAACATTCGCTGGCTTTGATAAGTGCGCTGCTCGTCGCCACCGCTACAGCAGGTACTTAATTAATATGAAATTAAACTGTCTTTAATTTATGGTATTTAATTGTGTATGCGAATGTTTGTGAGGACATTTGTTCCTATTTCACGCAAAAACTACTGAAAAGAATTGGGTGACATTTGACACACAGATATAATATTAGCTGGACTAACGCATTTTTTCTCAGCATTCGGCCGCATAATATTGGCATGCGATTTTTTCTGTAGGTAGGTATTTACATTTGTTAGGAGGTACCTTAGTTAGGTAGCTCCTAACAAATGTAAAACTGCTACTACAATGCAATATTTAACAACAATTAAATACAATCCTTTTGGTAGAAATTACAAATTAAAAATCAAACTATCTTTTAAAACGAATAAGTAAACTTATCTTAAACTATTATCATTAAAATACTTAGAAAATAGTACAAGTCTTTCCGCTGAGCCATTTTGTTAAGTTCTTTTTAAAGAATTGCTAACACATCTTTTTATAACACTTATTCCAGCTAAAGATGAACTAACCGAGTCGCCTCTCAAACAACCCAACGAAATGATGGGAGTAGCAAGCTTTTCGGAAGTCGCTTCGACAAACGGACGCATCACTTCTAAAGGTGGTGTAACGTTCGTCCCTACAAATAGGAATAATATTTATTACCCTTTCCCTCAGGCTACCAATGTAGGTCAGATGCCCATGACCCTGACGAGATCAGCTGACGGTATGACAAGTACAATACAAGTGTATCCAGGGTCTATATCAGTGGCTGCTTCTTCCAATTCCGGCAATAGACTGAACATGCAATGGCCTTCTATTCCCAAGCTTATGAATGAAGTTTTTCTTCAACCGCCCATTATCGATACAAGAACATTTAATCCTTGGTTTTATAATAGCATTATTAGATCACCTTTTGCAGTGAGACCCAATGAGTTTAGATCTAGATGGTTGTACCCGTTGGCACCGTGGGTAAGCTATTGGCGTTAATATGAACTCGAATTTAACAATCGAAAAGCAATACGACCATAAGTACTTTACGTTATCTCTGATTATGTATTAATGTTAAGAAAAATAAACTAAGATTATTTACAAATAATGAGTATAATTTTACGTGCTTTGGAATCCATTTTTTCCGTGCTTTTTATTTTAAATCAAATACGCTATGAATATCTTCGCTAGGCGAGTGGAGAGTATTAGGGTGTGATTGTAAAGATTAAGAAAGGAACGTTGCGATAGCGAACATAGGGAAATATGTATACAACGAAAGAGACTAGAAGAAGATATCATTTCAACTAACTAGATCAAATTGATAATAAAATGAAAGATGGGAACAAGAGTACTGTAAACCGGCTAGCATGTGTTACGTTAAGAGACAGATGAGTTTTCAAGAAAGAAAGATAATATTTTATTCTTCTCACGTGTGAGACGCTACATAGACAATTTTGAAATTACTCCTAATAAAAAAAACAGACGATTTTTGACTATGACTTCTTATATAAATATACCAATTCTTTTTATTATTTTTGAATATGGAATAAACGAAATACTTTCCTAACTCTAAGAAAGATTGGCACTCTACTTGCTTTGTATGTAATGGGATGTGTGTGTGCTTTCAAGCCTACTGAGGATTTCAATTTTTTTTTTTTTTTTTTTTTTTTTTTTTGTATTGTCTCTCGTAGCGTGAGTTCCGGGAACTTTTGCTACTTAACCGGTCAATGGCGAGACCTAGGCCTCCAGCCAGGCACTTTATTTCTAAACAACACAGCTAAGGGCACCCCCTGTGGGGTACGAACCTCGGCTTAGGGCGTTGCTGGATCGCGAGCAAGGGAGCTGGACTGGACTGGTAATTTTATTTAAATATTATTTGGGGGCGGGATTTGCGCGTCTGGCTCGGCGCGGGCCGGCGTTTGCGGCGGGGTCGGGGGGGAACATTACGGCTTATTCGCGTCGAGCCTCGCCGGCGAGGACGGAACAGTGGTCGGTTTTGTGTAGTGTTGGTATGTTTTTGTCGGGCGTCCTGGAGGACCGTTATGTCATCATCCGGTTCGATGACGGCATGTTTTGGACGCCTTATCTTCGAGATAAGGGAAGGAGTGTATCGGGCGGCCGATACGACGAGGGGGTTGGGGTGGTTTACAGCAGAATCGAAATGACGTTTGGACAGTTTTTTCAAAAACTGTTTTATAGTTGGGACTTTGAGGTCAACGTGGAGTTGACTATTACGCATGTACCACGGGGCACCTGTGGCTCTCCAGAGAAACCGGCTTTGGAGCACTTGCAGGGGGTTGAGTGTTGACTTGCTAGTGTGCGCGAACACTACACCCGCATATGTCATGATTGGTCGAATGCACGTCGTGTAAATCCTCACCTTGGATTTCAATGAGAGTTTATTTCTTACATTCAACATTCGTGAAGTCTACCGAGCGCGAAGGCGGCTCGCGCGCGTACCGCCTTTACGTGGTGACGGAAAGCTATAATTGTTTGCTTTACAGGCCTATACTTATTCGCTACCGAGTCACTATCAATTTAAATATTTATACAGTCGACTACAGTGTACGCTTGCAGATTTTGCATTTTATTTTAAAA
Organism: Drepana arcuata; assembly: GCA_016069955.1. Classification (NCBI taxonomy): domain Eukaryota; kingdom Metazoa; phylum Arthropoda; class Insecta; order Lepidoptera; family Drepanidae; genus Drepana; species Drepana arcuata. Next base: position 69,185 of record JACCPG010004442.1, on the reverse strand, counting down.
CAATATGAATAATATATCCTCTCGCCTTTCCACTAGGGTCCTGGAAGGGGTAGGCAGAGGTTTATAGGTAATACCCACACACCAATTTTCTACCAGAGATATATTATAGGTACCAACGCGACAGATAGCGAGTCGATGGGAGAAGGTTACTCAAGCACGGCTATACATATACGCCTTTGAATTGCTTGTCCGACGTATACAGGTTTCCTCTCGATGTTTTCCTTCACCGTAAAGCTCGTATTGTGACTAATCACAGTTCTTAAGTTCAGAACAACTCATTGGTAACAGTCGGGAGTAGCTTAACTTACAGCTTAGTTGTGAGGCAATAGAAATAATCTAACAATACTTTGCATTTTTATAAATTTTCGTCTTGATACTAATCCCTCGGAAGCCTATGACAAAATTCTAAATTTAAAACAGTAGAGGGCAATATTTAACTTTGCTAGTATCACGAGAGGGTGGCAAACAGGTCGCTTGTTTACATTTTGTATTAGGGTACTCCCTATTGTATTAGGGAGTAACAGAGTGAGAGAGTGGCGTTTACACTGTTTTGACACAACCTGACATTACATGTTGAGAACAGTTTTATTAAACATATTAAATTACAAGACTATTTTCATGTCTACTGAAAACGGTGATGGTAATGATATGAAACGGTATAATGTTGATGATTTGGATGTCGAAGACGTAATATTTGCAAAGCTGATCGGAACATTTTCTTTCGGTTATTTTAACTTGTCACCTGATTCTGTAATTCACCTAGCTGGATGTGGATCGTTGTTATCATAAGCGGCTATCAGAATTTTACTTTAACAAAAAATTACCATATTTTTATAACCTCCAAATACCTTCTTAGACATAACTTGGTAATTTTTTTGCCAGGCTGGACCGACGACCTCTCGGCATAGAGATAATAACTTTTTATTTTCCTCATCTTTTGTTATTTCATGACACTAATGGACTGATAAGACATTAAGATGCCAGATTAGGTAGTTGTTTAACATTTTAAGTTTAATGAAATGAATTATGTGGCGGCGCAAAAAAGCAGACAGCGACCCCCGGTGGCTCGTGGCTATTATATCCTTTTGCTACTAGATGTACCAACCGCGCACGGCTGAATGCAGTTTGTGCAGCTTGAGCGATTTTGTCGTAAACGGTTATTGTTCATTTATATATGAAGTAAACTACGTAATGTCGTATCCTGTGATTCTCTTGCGATAAATAAACGCATTGAAATTTTAATTTCAGAGTAATTCTGTTCTACACTTTGCTACGCTTTAGACGCAAAAGTCAGTTGTTTTGACACTTCTGTGAAATACGAATAGTTTCAGTAGTAATGCTGTCTTACTAGATATAAGGATCTTCTAATAGATGTGTCTTATTATTGAACATATAATTCGAAGATATAGGTACTTATTGGATACCTTCGAATCTAGATAGGATTTAACTCCTTGGCGTTGAGCATAAAAAATGTGGAAGCAAATTCGTGCGCATGTGTGGAATGTCCATCATGGCGGTGGCGCATAGTCGTACGTCTGGTTGTCCAATGATGAAAAGGGGTTGCGGGGAATTAAATTGTGCAATTCCGTGGCACACTCTCAAAATTTTATTGTTAACGTTCTATGAAGGTGCACTCATCTGAATGTAGTCTTGAATTGATGTTGTCAATGTTGGTAATGCCAAATGAGTTCATTCTAATAATACTTAGTTGATCCATTTATAGGATAAGATATATTAAGAAATTGGTACATTGCGCATATTTTATATCAAATAGATATGCATACTCTCTTGATAACTTCTGTTGAAACTCTGGGACCTTGGGGTCCTGAGGCTCACCATCTTTTTGAAGAGGTCTCGCGCCATCTAATCGAGATCTCTCGTTATAGGGGCCTAGAACATATCTCACTCAGAGAATCAGCATTGCTCTCCAACGTGGCAATGCTGCTAGTCTTCTTGGCACGTTGCCTCGGGATACCGATTTGAGTCAAATATTAATCTATAAGTAGTTAGTTATAAAACTTCTTAAAAACACTATTATCCCAAATACGTCCACATTTCCTTGTGGAAACCATTATGTAGTACATAAAATACTTTATCATGTTAATACTATCGCGTCAAGGGGTCAACTGGGGTTAATATAAGCGCGAGGTGGATGAACAGAATTGATACGTCTTGGCTGGGAAGACGTTAGTTCTTTGTTTTAATAAATCAACCCCCGTGGCGACAGGCAGTGGATAATGGAATCAATTTATATATTTGTTGGCTTTTACGATGTTATTGACTTGATGCCGTGAATATCTTATTTGTGATAACCCTTCTCGTACTCTAAATAACAAGGCATCAAATATGCTTTCGGCTCATGGTATAATTTTAACGAAGAAAGACAGTGAAACAATTTGATTGAGTTACACAGACACACATCAGAGTGACACAACAGGGCGGTATAGGGTATCTTTTAAAAGTACATAGATTTTACGTTTTCTGATATCACAAAAGTGCTTTATAATGTGCCTGTTTAAATATTTAGTAAAAAAATGCATTAAACTGCAATTTTTTTGCCAAACACTTGTGTCTACATCTCAAGTACTTATAGTTCAGCGCTGTTTATGCACACGGCTAATTAGCGAAGTGCACGTCGCTAGCGACACGAGAAGATGCTTCTCGTCGAGAGACAATCGAGACTCGCCTATCGTACGTACCTATTAGGTTGACAATATACAAAGCGCAAGAATACCGACTGTTTTTTTATGTGTTATCACAAAATTCTCCGTTAGGAAATAGTTACTTGGCAATATTATTATTATTATTGGCTTAAATCATTCAATTCAAAATATATATTTAATGAAGCAACTAGAATAACAGCAACATCATCTTCATGCATAGATAATGTATTTACTAATTGTAACGTTAAAAACTCGTTCTTAATTAGTGGCGTTAGATCAGACCATACTGGTCAACTTGTATCTTTTGATCTAGGCAAAAAGATAGACTTTGCTAAAACTGTTCAAATTAGACCTCTTACGAAAAATAAATTAAAATCATTTAATGATAATGTTGTAAACAACCTATCAAACACTAGTTTTGATTCAAAGGACCCGAATATTAACTACGGCACATTATTTTCTAAAGTCTGCCAGGAATTCAATAAAATATGTCCTTTGAAAACAGTTAAAGTAAATTCTAAATCAAAATTTAGTGCATGGGACACTGCGGGAATAAGAAAAAGCAGAGATAATTTATACAATTTATATTATGAAAAATCTCTAACTACAGATCCAGCTTTCCATAATTATGTTAGAAACTATTCAAAAATATTTAAAAGTGTCTGCGCTCAAGCAAAATCACTATTAATAACTAATAAAATAGGTATTTCTAATAATAAAATAAAAACTGTGTGGCAGGTTATTAACAGAGAAACTGGAAAGACACAAAAACAAGATCAGAATGAATTGTCGTTGAAAATAGATAATCGGACCATTTCTGATAAACAAGAAGTGGCGTAGACACTAGAAAATTACTTCACGAATATTCCAGTGGAAGTTACAAAATCTCTCCCCTCTTCTTCGACATTAGCTGAAGCTCTTTTAAAAGAAAACTTTACTGAGGACATACAAGACTTTAAATTTAAACCAATAAGTACAAGTACAATTAAATCCGCGTTTAAAAGTCTCAATATAAAAAATACTGAAGACTTATGGGGAATATCCGTTAAGGTTCTTGGAGATATCATGGAATCAATCGCTCCTGTCCTAGCAGACATATTCAATCAATGCTTGGATAGTGGCGAGTTTCCTGATCTAATGAAACATAGTAAAGTAGTACCAATTTTTAAATCGGGTTGTAAGAATGATCGCTCTAGTTATAGACCTATATCTGTGCTTCCAGCATTGAGTAAAATCTATGAAAAAATCATGTTGGACCAGATGTTATATCATTTCAACTCAAACGGCATTCTGCATAGTCAACAGTTTGGTTTCACGAAGCGTAGGTCGACAACGGATGCGGGAGTAAAACTCGTCACTCACATTCTGGAATCTTGGGAGAAGTCCCAGGATGCCATTGGCATATTCTGTGATCTCTCGAAAGCGTTCGATTGCGTCGACCACAACACACTGATATGTAAATTACACCACTACGGAATTCGTGGACTCGCTGCTGATCTTGTTCTCTCATATTTATCAAACAGACAGCAAAAAGTTAATGTAAATGGGGCGACGTCTTCCGGGTCTTTAGTCAAGATGGGCGTACCCCAAGGTTCAATTCTCGGTCCTTTTCTATTTCTTGTTTATACCAATGATCTCCCTTATATGATGGCCAAGTTATCGGATATTATTCTCTTTGTTGATGACACATCGCTAATTTTTAAAATAGATAGGAAAAATACAAATGTCTTGCATGTTAATGAAAGTTTAACTGTTCTCTCGAAATGGTTCGCAGCTAATAATCTTTTACTGAATCCAAACAAAACGAAATGTCTTAAGTTCTCTTTACTAAATGTAACACAACGGGATCTGAATTTAAATCTTGACGGCAACAAACTTGATGCTATAGCGGAAACTGTATTCCTAGGAATTACCATTGATTCAAAATTGCAGTGGGGCCCGCACATTAGAACACTTTCCGGTCTGTTAAGTTCAGCTGCGTATGCAGTACGGAAAATAAAGCATTTAACTGATGTAGCCACAGCTAGGCTAGTATACTATGCTTATTTCCACAGTATTATGTCCTATGGCATTCTGCTGTGGGGATCAGCGGCGGACGTTGACTCAATTTTCATTCTGCAAAAGAGGGCGGTCCGCGCGATCTATGGCATGGGTCCTCGCGAGTCTCTCAGAGAGAAATTTAAAGAGATCGATAATAATTTTACTTTTTTTTATTTTAATTTATTCCATATCTTGACCAGAATTAGTTACAGTACTGATGACAATATTTGTGTCACTTGTTTAATTTGTCTAATTTGTGAATGTGAGAACATTGTAGGCTTTGTAGATTCTTAGATCTTGCTAACATTGTTATAATTATCTTGTTTTATGTATGCTTTGTATAGTAAGCAGTGACCTATTGTCGGGCCTACGTTGTTCCCCCATACTTGGGTACTATTGCTGTAACGAAAAAATATTATTGTTGTATATGCCTAATGATTTGAAAAGAGTAACCATGGAGTTTCTTGCCGGTTCTTCTCCATGGAAGCGACCAACCCGAACCGTGCTTCTTTTTCGACGTTTTATAAGTGCCCACCTGGGCCTATGTGAAATAAAAAGATTTTGATTTGATTTTGATTTGAATATTTCTCTCATTTAAAACGATTTAAATTGTATAATTTATTTCTCTATTTTGTGATGTTTCAATTTTTCTTAGTATAATTTAAAGGTATGAACGTGTTGGCTTTTAACTGTAAGTTTACATTATTGGCTGTAATAAAAATAAATAAATAGTTACTTGTCTTAGTTATACCACCACTTATGATCTCTTCAATACCTCAGAACCAAAGAACAACAGAGAAGTTGGAGAAATCTCTATAAAACCACATATAGCATGACGCAGCACAGTGCGTAAAGAGAAAAAGGTAGTGTCACAAGTAACGGAAAATGTAAAAACGTAATTATGAATAAAACTTTCAGTTCCACTCATAAAGCAATTTACAGTTTGTTCAACAACCCAAGTCTTAATAAACACAATTCAATCACAAATTTGGAGTTCGTTAAGAATTCAAGAACTTCTAAAGATCATTAATAGGTAATTTTGTTTTCTATTCCATAAATTATGCTGAAATTAAATTAAGGCGCGGAAAGACATTTCCGCGAATTCATTTATCGTTACGTATGATATGAACATTTATTACGATGGAAATTCATTAGGAACTATAAAAATTATTCTAATAAAACAACTCTTAATTAGGTTAATATTATATTATTATTGATTAGGTTTTTAAATAATTAAACAAATAAAATTGTATAGGAGATTGTATGTATATAGGAGAGGGCTATTGTTCTTGTTTCATAGCCCCTCGAGGGAATCGACGTATTGGATATGTTATTTGCGTTACTAAGCAAAGCAACCTTTAAACAACATTATTCGTATTATTACGAATGATACATAAAAAATGCATTCAAAAATCTAATTAAGTTCAACTATTGAGTAATATTATTTTTTCATATTTAAATGGACATTTATAGAATATTTACCCCGCTTCACGGAAAATGATCTCCGCGGAATTCCGGAACTTTGTCTTTTGATAAAAGTTTTGTAGACTTAATATTAACTTTCACCACAAGAAGTTTATATTGCATCAAGTAGATTTTAGTTTGAAATTGTTCCTGAAAGGTAGGTAGTTTGAGGCTTTTTAATAATCCTATATGCTTATTTATGTATATACCTACACACCTCTGCCTACCCCTTCGGGGACCCTAGTAGGGAGGCATGAAGATATATTGTTTTATATGGCCCCTGGAATACGTGATGTGAATTATAGCCTGCATACAGCGTTTGTTATCCACAGTTATATTTTAAAGAGCTTTAAAAATAAATTACCAACAGCTACTTATGGCTAGGTAATCTTGGCACGAATTTCAGCTAATATTTAATACACCGCACTGCGACTATACGTTCAGTATAGCTATGTATTTAAGCTATATTAATTACTAGCTGAGCCCGCGATTTGCCAGCGTGGAATTTGATAATTAAAAAAAACTGTTTCTAAATTAAAAGATACTCCTTCTTACATCAGCTATCTACCATTGAAAGTCCCATCAAAATCGGTGCAATTACAGAGATAAGCCGTGACACACAGACAGACAGACAGACTATTTTTTTATAAATGTACTATGTGTATGCATTCATATACATTTAGTAAAAAGCTGTTATTATAATATTACAAACAGACACTTAAATTTTATTTATTTGTATAGGTAGATAAGTAAAACTAGATTGGAATACTGGATAGTATCATTATATTTGATACAGCGGCCTAACATTAGTCTTGTATATAGTATTAACACCTTCCATAGATCCCGAAAAGTGCGACGCTAACTATCAGCCGAGCCACGTTCTTGTCTGCCGCCTAAGTGGTATAAAACATACTTTTACATGTGACATAATTACATACCTTATCTTATCATAATATATTTAAATTATTTGTCACGTTGTTTATCCGCGATGGGCTCCTAAACTAATAAAACGATTTCAACCATGTGCAGTTTGTTCCAACTTAAAATATAGGATAGCTTACATCACAATTGGACCCGACCGGTGGCGCTGCGATCGTGTTTCAGGAAGTTTAAATTTGTCACCCGGGCGAAGCTGGGCGGGACAGTAAGTATATTATATACATTCGTTTATAATGAGAAAGAAGATATCGTAACCTGCATCAGATTCGGGAGAAATTCGTCCGTAGGTTTCGTCCGTCACTTAAATTATTTTAATTATCACACATTTTGTTTGAGGAACCACGAAGAACGTAAAAAAGTACAGTTCATGGAATTATAATACCTATGTGGGATAAAAATAATATTACATCATAATTATCATCACGCCGAGTCCCCTAACGGGGACTCTTTTAGGAAAGGGTGAGGAAAGTATTTTCAAGTCTGTATTTCGGGAAAGATACAACATAAAAACGACTTTCCCGTCTTCATATTCGTTAGGTCACACGCAATTTTGGATTAATACAGGATATGTATTTACGTACGATTTATATTGTGTCAAGGCTAGCTTTGAGTATTATTCATTCATGTAAGCTGTGAGCTTTAGCGATTAAAGCAATCATGCTGACACGGACGGTAAGAAGGTCACATGGGGAAGGTAAATTATTATAACAGCTCATGCAACGAAGCTGTGACCTATAAATGTATCAGCGATGTGATTTTTTGTTCAATTTATGTAACGTTCGTGCAAGTACTAACTTAACCAGTTAGTAAAATATTCCAATAATGTGTTTTTACATTTAAGTAGGTTAACTTAAGTATAGTTAGATATATTTGAATATTAATAAAGATATGTGAAAGGATGATGGATATATTTTGATGTATCATTTTATTTCTGCAGTCCAAAATTATCTAAGGAAAATAACCATAAATATAGAGTTCACATCCTCATCAGCTCTGACATAGCCTGAATATTCGGGATTAATCAATATATTAACTTCACAGATAGGAGTCTTCGTAGGCGTAGGTAGAAGAGTACCAACTCACTCTTTTCACCAAAAATATATTTAGGTGCTAACTTGTTCTATAAATATCCTCCAGGGGTGTTCATTTGTTTCTAATCGCTTAGCAAAAATGTTTTATGAGGTCAAATTATCATGTTACATCTATCGTACATAGTACCGTTAACAAAATTGGTCGTGAACACGCCCTGTTATTTCTTCCCGCCGTCCCCAAACATACTTTATTTTTACTACCTAATGGAGGTCAATGACATGTTCATGTTTGGAATAATATGCGAATGTTATTTTATATTTGATCACAGTATTGTTTTTGTCATGGAATCCTTCTATGGGGTTCCGCCTTACGGGTTGACGAGCGGGCTATATAAGATTTATACTCAATACAACCCACTTGGTGGCCGTCTTCCGTGAATATACTCGTACGAGGCAACTGAATTAAATGACTTACTTAAAAAAAGAGAATAGATAGAAGATATAATACTTGAATTCTTATATCTTCTTCTATCTTCTACCTCAAATGTATAAAAACTAGCTGCGCTACGCGATGTCACTTGCAGTATAACGGAAATAGAAAAACTATTATTATTAACTCTCTCTCTAAAAGCTCGAGTAACGGCGACGGACTCGCCTTCTGTCACGTTGGCACCTAGTATACCTCTGGCGGAAAGTGGGTGTGTGGGTATTACCTATACACCTCTGCCTACCCCTTCGGGGACCCTTGTGGGAAGGCGTTAGGATATACATATATATATATATATATATCCTAATAATAAATTATTATATTTATTATTGTTTAGAATATCTTTAATATATTGTGTATTCTATACGCGTATAAGTTTTTAATTATTTAAACTAGTTTTAAAATTATTCATAGTATATCTACAGATACTATGATGTCCGTAGTTGCGAAGCCGCTTAGCGCTACTACGTATGCGGGTATGTCCAAAAATTAATAAACACTGTCACCTAACATAAGAACTTAAATAAAGGCCGTACTAAGCGTAGGATGATACAGTCGGGGTATGAAAACCTTCGCCAGCAGAAAACTGCATTTAAATTAGGGTATTATTTAAGCTATCACCAATTTAATTAGTTTTGTGTTTCTTAAATAATAGGGTTTGTCCTCAAAATAGTAGATCTGTCACCAAAATGTAGTCACCAAACAATGCAAAATCAGTTCCACAATAAATCACCTAAAATCCTGAGATATAAGGTCTAGTACCAAATAAATGTTTTTGTATGTATTATAATGGGTGTGTCCTAATAAGTATTTAAGCAAAGTAATTTAAAGAGATCACCAATAAATCATATTATGTTACTAGAAAATTGCATTAAGTTCAAATAAAAAATTAGGGTTGTCATCATCGTTTCAACCAAAAGATTCTGCTACTTAACTAGACTCCCAAGGTTCTAAATTTCCACTGGTAGTATAAATTATATTTAAATTTTTAGCAGAGTAGTAAATAAAACAATTAAAGTCAAAATAATCAATATTCCTAGTTACCTACTACCCATCGTTGAGGCCGGATTGGTCAATTTTTAAAGCGCGCCAATTTGTCTCCGCCCCTTTGATCATTTTTTCATTAAAATTATAAATTGATGTATTAAATTGGTAACGAATACTATTAATTTAATATCTGAACGAAATAAAATGTTACTACTGTATTGGTGACAAAATATCAAATAAAAAGGAGTCGCAGTCAGGGATCGATAATCGATTTATTTGGTGACAGATCTACCATTCTGAGCACAGAGCTATTATTTAAGTAACAAAACTGTTATTATAAGAACGAAGTTTATATTCATGTCATGCAATATAATTTTATTGGTTATCGATCTCTTATTTTACACATATATTAACATTAATTTGATAATTCATACCTGGGAACAAATTTTGTTTATCTGAGAACGAAAATATTTCGTGGCGATAGATCTATTTATTAGGTGATACAACTTGATGACAAATATAAATTTTGGTGATAGAAAATATAGTTCCCTTTAAATTATACTAACTTGAGAGAGGATTACACTAACTTAACTTTAAGAGAGGTAGGGCATAACGGGTTTCCCGTTCGAATTTGGACTGGCTGCCCGACTGGGGCAGGACCTCCACCTTATAGAAGTCCGTAGCCAAATAACACAATTTTTTGTGTTGTGTTCCTACGCGGTGAACTTGGGGAGGGGGGAGAATGGTTACATTGTGTTGGAAGCAGAGGGATTCTCCGAACTCTCCGAACACAGAGTGGCAACGCGCAAGTGATACTTCGGTATCGTGAGCGTAAATAGGCTACGGTAACCGTTTCCGATCAGGTGGGCCGCCGTATGCTTGTTTGCCACTCTTGTTGTACAAAAAAAAAACATAATATAAAAATCACTATTGAGAGTCATCACTGTCAATAACCTCATGTACGTACTAGGCAACCCGCCGGCTCCCCCTGTCCACCTCACACCTCAGGTGTGACCAACTGAATAAGCTGCACACATTGGATACCATTAGGTGACAAACAACCATACAATAATGGTAAGCTGATATCGTATGTAACACTTTATGTGACAAATTAGGTAGGTTTCAGGATCAGTTAGACGAAAATAGCGAAGCGAAAAGCCTTTTTCATGTAGCCTTCCATCTTTATATATATTAGAGGAGACATTTTGCTATATTTATGTTTAAATAAGCAATTTTTACATGAAGCTTCTTTATCCAATGCTTTTATCGGCTAATCTTTTTATCTTTTGCGCAGTTCTATAAATATTATTTGTTTTACTCACTTAGTTTTTATCCTGTTTACTTACATGGGATTCTTTTAAGTGTGTATTAGATATTTTTGACTCTTAGATAATTTGATTAATACTAATAACGTGATGTAACTTCGCGTCAGACTGATTTGTGTGAAAATAAATTTTAATTGTTTTGAGCGATACCTTTGACCTACACAAAGCCGTTTTTTGACGACACGTTTTTCCTACACAAGCCTTTGACCATATTTTTTTAATTCTTCTAACAAATTTGTTAATATTATACAACAAAGTATAATGATACGGGCAAAATAAATACCACAATGATAAAAATTAAGGTTACCTTCGAAAACTGACTGACTGACATCCTGGTACGCATAGACCTAGTTTCCGAACCATAGCTATAATGGCTTAAAACGTGACGCGTAACATTGGATCCTTGTCAACCAAGCGTTTAATTATTGTTATTAAAGTCACGAATTTCAGTTATTATGAACCTCATATCCTCACGCCTTCCCACAAGGGTCCCCGAAGGGGTAGGCAGAGGTGTATAGGTAATACCCACACACCCACTTTCCGGCAGAGGTATATTAGGTGCCAACGTTACAGATGGCGAGTCCATCGCCGTTACTCAAGCACGACTATACATACGCCTTTTGAATTTCTTCTAAGACGTATGCAGGTTTCTTCTCGACGTTTTCCTTCACTGTAAAGCTCGTGGTGTGAATAATCAATGTACGTAAGTTCAGAAAAACTCATTGGTACAGTCGTGATTCGAACTTACGATCTTTGTGTCGCAGGCAACTGCTCGAACCACTTGACCACCACGGCTCTTAATGAACCTTAGTAAATCTTATTATGAACCGAATATTTCATTTTACACGTCATCGTCAACAATTAGAAAATTTTAAGTGCGGTGTCATATACAGTTGCTCGTAACATTACCGAATCTGAAACATATGATGGCGTAGCACCACATCACAAGACATTTTATCTACTGTACTGTGAACAGATTTTGTGTGTCATCTCATGTACCCACTTGTTATGTATCCAATGCATTTTATAGACATCTCTTATTTATTAAGTCAAATAGCTTATTTGTGCTGTTCTCATTTGTTTTAATTTGCAAAACAAAGAAGTAATTACTCTGTTTTCTAACGGATTTATTCCGATGCAATATCTACTTAAAAATATGAGCTAAGCTTTTTTAATACGAAACAAACTTGTATTCGATTGAAAGACTTGTATTGAGTGGTGTAGGTTAATTATTATCCACTCTCGAGTTTGAAGAGCTCAAGTGTCCCTCCTAACGTCGAGCGTCGTACAAGTGGACGTTTGAAGAGGATCTTAAATGGAATATATACTGGATGATGAAAAACTCTTTACGATCTTCAAACTTGTTAGTACTCAAGCCTCTTATATGCTCATTTAGGTATTAAACAATTTAGGTAGGAACCTCAGTGGGCCAATTGCCAACAATGCGATAGACACAGTTATTACCCCTTACCTACAGTAAAGCTTGCCAACAACGTGCAATTCAGCCTCTGGCGAAAATTTGGCTCAAACTGCGCAAGTAAATAATACACATGTAACGGAATCAATGAAATATTTAATCTCCTACTGTTTGCCAGTTTTATCACCTGTATATACGAAATATTATTGAGTTGGAATTCGGGCAGTGTGTATCGAAAGCCAGAGTGGGTTAATTAAGGGCTGCATACCGAGATAACCGGCCGGCACTTTTAAACTTCACCTCCTCCAGACTTCTTTTGTGTATGAATTGCCACAGTCTTACTCTTACTTACTTACTTTTGTGCCTCAACACTACCTGTGACCGCGACTTCGTCCGCGTGGAATTTAACTAAAAAGTTCAATTTCTTACAATAAATTTTAAGTTACTCTGTTTAATACATCTGTTATCTGACTGTGAAAGTCCCATCAAAATCGGTCCAGCCGTTTCAGAGATTAGTAGACAAACAGACAGACTTTGCTATAGGTATGTATGTACCGTGTATAGATTTAGTAAAAAGCGGTTATTTTAATATTACAAACAGACACTTCCATTTTATTTATTTGTATAGATAATACCTGGAAAATACCTTGCCTCGTACCTAATATGATATGACCCCTCAATCCTATACTAAGCGCAATATATAACAATATCGTATAACATACATTTCACTCAGATACACTCAGAGACAAAACATACAATTAATTGTGTGGTACCTAAATATTCCTTTGGTAAGGTATAAGGGAGAAAGTATATACGACACACGTATCGAGTATAATAAGACGATACACGTTTATCGATATCATGTTTGCCTGAAATGTATATAGTGCAATTCTTTGCGTTTCTTCCTCAGATTTGCACTAAATGTATTGATTGATGTCACGATGCATGCTGCAAGTACTGATGATTTGTTATGGAAAGTAATAAATCTTATTACTTTCCATCTTAGTGGAATTAAAGAAACTTTCAAAATCACTAAATGAATGAGTTGAATAAGTTTTTAATGATTCATAAATTCGACAGCCTGACTACCGACTCCGTGGCGCAACGGTAGCGCGTCTGACTCCAGATCAGAAGGTTGCGTGTTCAAATCACGTCGGGGTCACTATTGGTTAGCAAATTGATATTTTTTTTTTTTTTTTTGTATTTAATGAATAACAAATGAATCCCAGAATGTTTAAAAAATGCTGAATCGCGCAATTAAGTACATTCCGTCGTGTGGATTTTCTTTGAAAATATAACACTTATGCTCGACAATAGAATATCAAGATTTATTTGAATTCCTTTTGATGCAGGCTTTCATCTGATTTGCATCTTCCCCAATTCCATGCGTATTAACGACTCATAAGAGACGAAATCTAATATATTTTTTGTACTTAGTTTTCCATATATTTCATCAATATATATTTAATTTAAAGCCGTGGTGGCCGAGTGGTTCGAGCAGTTGCCTGCGACGCAAAGGTCCCAAGTTCGAATCCCGACTGTACCAATGAGTTTTTCTGAACTTAAGTACAGTGATTAGTCACACCACGAGCTTTACGGTGAAGGAAAACATCGAGAGGAAACCTGCATACGTCTGAGAAGAAATTCAAAGGCGTATGTATAGTCGTGCTTGAGTAACGGCGATGGACTCGCCATCTGTCACGTTGGCACCTAATATACCTCTGGCGGAAAGTGGGTATTACATATACACCTCTGCCTACCCCTTCGGGGACCCATGTGGGAAGGCGTGAGGATATATTATTTATTAATATATTATATTTAATTTTATACAAACCTTACTTATGATTAACAAAACGTAAATTAGCAACTAGTCAGATGACGTCACAGGCAAAACAAATACTGAACGACTAATGCGTATAGATATGCTCAATTGGTGGTTATCGTATTATGAGTTTACTACGCGATTGAAATTTGATGGTATTTTGGACCACAAGAGAGTTTCACCGGCAATACATACATATAATTATATCATCACGCCAAGTCCCCTACGGAGTAGGCTGATACTGATATACGAAAGAGGCTTCATCTACATTCATCACCCTCTAGATAGCCGGCAATCACTGTACTTAAAGAGCAAATCAGATTTAATTACTGCATCATTTTATTCGTTACCAGGAATCCATAACTTCAGAAGAGATATCTGATACTGAAAACATCACAAGATCAACAATATGCAGGTACAGCTTGCAACCAAAATGCAAACGTGTTAAAAGATCATACGACTGGAAACTCTACTACACATGATGAATAACGTTATATCGCTTTATTAGTCTGTAGAATGCATTTGCATTATACTGGTACCTATGTATAATGCATTGTAATTGCATTATACACTATATCCGTCCTATTTCCGAACAAGGTGTTTTACATTTAGATCTCACATGTTTGTATACATGTAGTGAAAGACATTGGTGTGCGTAAATTTAGCACAAATCCATGACGTCAAAGGTCATTTACACCTCAGTCTTCATTCGTAGTAAATAGAAAAACCGTCGCTTCTGATTACACTGCGAACCTAATGACCCGATTTATCATTATTATTCAATTGGTGTCGTAGGAATTCAGTTCGTATTCTAAGTAGCTACGATATGCGTTGCCGCGTAGGCTCGTAGATCTTTTTTTTGTGTGGTGTCTCGTAGCGTGAGTTCCGGGAACTTTTGCTACTTAACCGGACAAAGGCGAGACCTAGGCCTCCAGCCAGGCACTTTACATGCTAAGCAACACAGCTAAGGGCACCCCCTGTGGGGTACGGACCTCGGCTTAGGGCGTTGCTGGTTCGCGAGCAAGGGAGCTGGACTGGTCTGGTATGGTATTATTATTATTAAGTTATTAGGGGGAGGGGGTTTGCGCTACTGGCTCGGCTCGGGCCGGCACTTGCGAAAGTCTGGGGGGAGCGTCGTATTTGCCTGCAATACAAGTTCGAATCTCGACCGTACGACTGTTGACGAAACAAATACACTAAATATCTTATATCTTAATATATATAAATTACGTGCCACGTTGTTTGTCCGCGATGGGCTCCTAAACTACTTATCCGATTTCAATCAAATTTGCACACCGTGTGCAGCTTGATCAAACTTAAAAGATAAGATAGCTTACAGCACAATTGGACCCGATAGGTGGCGCTTCGATCGTGTTTCAGGAAATGTTACTTTTCTATCCGGGCGAAGCTGGGCGGGGCAGTTAGTCTTACTAATATTATAAATGTGAAAGTTTGT
Organism: Drepana arcuata; assembly: GCA_016069955.1. Classification (NCBI taxonomy): domain Eukaryota; kingdom Metazoa; phylum Arthropoda; class Insecta; order Lepidoptera; family Drepanidae; genus Drepana; species Drepana arcuata. The sequence continues at coordinate 53,554 of JACCPG010004442.1, read as the reverse complement.
AAGTTTGGATGTTTGCGGAGCCTTCACGGCAAAACGGCTGAACCGATTTGGCTGAAAGTTGAAATGGTGATAGCTTATACCTAGGAATAGGACATAGGCTACTTTTTATCACGAAAATTCAAAGTTCCTACAGGGATTAAATTTGTCTTACTATTCAGTTTTGCATCAAAATTATATCAATACTCCTTAGTGTTTTTGATTTAAATTACTTTTTAATTTAACAATTGTTTGAAAACTCAATCCTGTAATTATAAAAAGTGTATAGCAAAATTTTACCCAAACATTAATAGCGTATTCACGATAAACCTGCATAATGGTTACGCGAGCACCATCCTAATACCAAACAACGGCCGAAGCGACAGTCATAAATGAAATACTTTTAAGATCATTCAATGGGGTCGAATATAAATATACATAAATCCGTCCAGTTAGGGATAAACACTGATAAAGCCATTCATAATCCTAGTTCCTGACTACTACTCCTACTGAAGGCTCCCCGGTCTCCCAGCTCACATATTAAAATTGAGAGTTGGCACACCAATAATGTTGCTGCGCCAAATGCACCAAAATCATACAATGCCACCAGATTGTAAGTGAAAACATAGCATTGCTATTTTTACGAGGCAACTATACTCACAGGTTGTTCTTGAGGAGAGTCTGTATTTATTCCTAGGATTCCCGTAACACCAACAAATTAACCCTTTGAATTAAAGAGAGTGCAGTTCCCTATCAAAGACTGTAAACCATAACCATAAATAAATCTTAAGGTCAAACTCTTAAGGTAAAGAGAGAAAGCTGCTTCTCCCACGGTCAGTTGTATGTGGCATGCTTCAGAGTAAGCGCACAGAGTAGCCTGGAGATTCTAGCACCCGAAGGAAAAACAATAAATTTTGTTAACAAAGAAATACTGCAGCAGATTTAGTATTTCGATTTCGTTGTAAAAACATAATACCCCTGTGTCTACCAAATATATATATATATATATATATGGCGGGAACGGCTAGTTTTATATATATATATAAAACTAGCCGTTCCCGCCCAACTTCACTTGGGTGAAAAAGTAAAATTTCTTGAAACGCGACCATATCGCCACCAGACCGCCACCTATCGGGTCCAATTGTGAACCTAAACCATTCTCGAATCCACGAGCAAGAATGCTCGAGTTGCTGTCCACAAAGCGATATTCGTGCCTACCTTCGTGAATCCGCAATGAAGAGATTAGCAAATAAGGAGCCATGAATGATGTATTTGAAATTAATTTAAAGATGAAGGAAGGCATGTTATGTTGATTTGAACATATAGAAAGAATGAGTGAAGAAAGATTGACGAAACAGATACAGCAAAAGTGTGTGCAAGGAGAGGCAGAGTTAGAACGCGTTCCAACCTGGATCAAATAGATCGGATGCTCAAGGACGGGAACGTCAAGAGTACTAGAAACCGACGAGCATGTATGAAAAGACGGATGAATGTGGACGAAGCGAAAGAGGTATGTAAGTCTAGAGAGAACTGGCGCTCTATACTCTCGGACTCTAAGACTACATTTGAATTCCGAAAAAAATCGAATATCTAATATTATAAAGGCGTAAGTTGGTATGGTGCTCTTTCACGTTATAGCGGCTGAACCGATTTTAGCAGGAAAATATTAGCTCCTTTTTCTAACTCCACGCGGGCGAAGGCGCGGGCATAAGCTAGTTTGTTATAAAACAAAGATACTTTTAAAATCATTCAAACCCAACATCAGTGTTTAACATTATTGCAACGGTTGCAATTGGTTTTTACTGATTCATAAATTTGACGTGTTTGTTACCGACTCCGTGGCGCAACGGTAGCGCGTCTGACTCCAGATCAGAAGGTTGCGTGTTCAAATCACGTCGGGGTCACTATTTGTCAATAAATTTATATTTTGTTTTTTTTTTATTTAATCGATAATAAATAAAAAAACCCAGAATGTATTCGTGCAGTGAATTTTCTTTGAAAACTTAACGCCGTAACTCACATTCGCTCGGCACTGGAATATCAAGATTATTTGAATGCCTTTTGATGCAAGCTTTCCTCTGATATGCATCTTCCCCAATTCTAAGCGTATATACGACTCATATGAGACGTAAACGTGTTCTTGAGTGGAGGCCTCGACTCGGCAAACGTAGTGTAGGACGCCCTCCGACCACGTGGGATGACGATCTGCGACGGACTGCGCTGGCAAATGCTGGATGTGGCAGGCTGAAGACAGGGCTCTATGGCGCTCATTAGGGGAGGCCTATGTCCAGCAGTTGACTAGTGTGGGCTGATGATGATGATTATGAGACGAAACCTTATTCTTTTTTGGTATACATTTTATGAATCACACGTATGCGCGCCTACACTAGTCAGATAACGTCACTGGCAAAACAAATACTTCACGACTACTGCGTATAGACATGTTCTAACTATTAAGTGATTTCAATAGTTGTTATCTTCCTTCGAGCCGGATCAATGTTTGAGTTTCGATTTAGAGTAAAGCACTTGCTACAGTCATACAACGACCGATTTAGTTCAATTTAATTTCTCTAGAAACGCGCCGTACTGTTCTGATTAAATTTTTCTATTTAAAATGTTCTACAATTATATTGACTGTCCAGAACTCCTCAGTAAAATTTACATCAACATTCCTCGGCGACTTCCACGGCGCTCTTATGTACTGTTCAAAGCTCCGAGGTGTAGAACTAATCTGTGCAAACACGCACCAATAAGTAGAATGACTACTCAATACAACCGCATTGCTAGTCCCTCTGGAGACATTGATATGTTTAACAATAAGCTGAACCACTACAAAGGTCTAGTTACCGACTTTGTAAATCTTAGCTTAACTTACCTCAATTAATAAATAAATTCGTTGCTTAATTTAAATTCACAAATCTAATTGTAACGAGCAAACCTATTTGAATTTCTTTTTTACTTTAACGTGTTTTACTGCATGCTGTGGTTTCTTATAACTGAGGAATCACAATTCTATAATAATTATAACTCTTCACATAAGAAGCTCATAAGAATGTTTAGTGTATTGCTTGTTGGAATAAATAAATAAATATGTAATAAATAAATAAATATGTACTGTATTTTAAGGCAACTGTGTACAAAGGATCGTCGATGCGTGCGCGTGCGGTCGTTGTTGCTGCGAAGGAGTGAGTGAGTGAAATGTTAGTGAATGGTGACGCGTAACATTGAGGAGTGGGGGCCCGATGGAGTACCCGAAGACAGACGAAGTTGATCAGCCGCGCCGCTCGATGTGACGTCAGTAACAATGCCTAATATCAGAAAAACGAAGAGCATTGATTTTTTCTTAAAGAAACCCATGCGTTAAGAAAATGATGACATATCCATCTAATGATGAATACAAAACTCTGATAATTTTAATGATAGGTACCATTAATTTTTGAAAATGAAATCACATTTCGTTCAACGATTATTAACATATTAAACATCAATACATTTTTGTATGATGACAACACTAGATTGGCGGTATAGGCGACGTTAAACGAAGCGGAAGCTTCGCATTATCAATCAATAATATTTTTTGGCGGGAAAAGTTTTTACTAAGACTAGTTGTCTAAAGCAGTTATAAGTCCGTAATTATTTCCAAAATCCTGCAGTTTTTCCTGAGCTGGAGACCTGAATCCTTTCAAAATGAAGAAATGAATTTGAGAGCTACATTTAAATGTACACTAAATAATCTATATAATAACATCTAAATATCATTCCAAAACGTTTTTATAGTTACGATTGTGGATTAATGGATTTAGAGTGCAAGTTTTGCATTCTAAAATTCACAGATACTAATTATATTTAATTCGCCAAATGAGTATGGTTCTCGAATACATCCTGGCCGACCTCTGTAGGTACAGCAGGGAACTAACTCAACTTGAAATCTTTTTAACTTGGCGTACGTAATAGTTTAACAATGTGGCAGCAAAAATCTGCGTAGTTCCCTCCCGAGTAAATATAGTTAAAGGTTAATTAATTAATACTCACTACTGGTAAAACTAACTACGGCTAAAGGATACTTAAGATATCATTAAAATAACTTTTTATGTTATCGAACTAATCAGTTATGTCTACATCTCGAGCGACATCTGTATAAACGGCTGAAGACTAACTCAAGTTCTAACCTATTTTATATGGCTTTTTACGTACTGAAACACTTAAACTGCTTAGTTTACCCTTTTTAAAATAGATAGCGTATCGACAAAATAATGGTAAAGTATCTATATAATATAATATAAATGGCTAAGTATCTTTACATAGTATAAAATGAAGTCGCTCCCGCTGTCTGTTAAATCTTATAAACTATTCAACGGATTTTAATGCAGTTTTCAGCAATAGATAGAGTGATTCTATCTTTTGTTGATAGGTTCATGTGTAGAATGCATTCAAATTATAGTACAGAAAAGCCGAAAAACAAAGATTTGCTATTTGGTGTCGCATAAAACATATATTATAAGTGTGAATGTAAGTTTGTTTGTTACGCTTTCACGTACAAACTACTTAACCGATCATCATGAAACTTTGTACACATATTCTTGGAGGTATTAGAAGTAACATAGGATACTTTTTATTGAAAAAAAAAAACAATTTTACGAAAGGTAAAAAAGCCGTCCTCGCCGACGAAGTCGCGGGTACAGCTAGTATTATATTTATCCTCACGCCTTCCCACAAGGGTCCCCGAAGGTAGGTAGGCAGAGGAGTATAAGAAGTACCGACATATCCACTTTCCACCAGAGATATATTTTAGGTGCCAACGTGATAGATGGCTTAGAAAAAAATTACTTTCATGATGATACGAACTTCCCGCGGCTTCGCCCGCGTGATGTTCGGCAAAGTATCTATAATAGTATCCTGCTAGAATCGGTTCAGCCGCTATGCCGTGAAAGAGCAACATACAAACTTCGGCCATTATAATATTAGAACATCGAATTATCTGGAATTTTTGTAATGACAGGATTTAGTTTTCAAACATGTGTCAAAATAAAATGTAATTTAAATCAAAAGCACTAAGGAGTATTCATATAATTTTGATGCAAATCTGAATTACTACTAACAATAAGGCGAATTTTATTCCTGTAGGAACTTTGAATTATCGGGATAAAAAGTAGCCTATGTCCTTATTCCTAGGTATAAGCCATCACGATTTCAACTTTCAGCCAAATCGGTTCAGCCGTTTTGCCGTGGAAGAACCGCAAACATCCAAACTAACAAACTTTCACATTTATAATATTAGTAAGATAAGATAAGATGAATGTTTATTTGTATGACCTTTATAGAATCGTAAACGGCTGGACGGATTTTAATGTTTTTTTTTTGTATCTGGTGGATTTAAGAATGGCTTAGATTCACAATTGGACTGCGATCGTGTTTCGGGAATTTTTTTTAAGTATTTTGGCTAATTATACATACCTATAGCTAATTAGTTGGCTAGTATATGTATACAAATAAATAAAATTGAAGTGCCTGTTTTTAATTTTTATAATAATTAAATTTAATATAACCGCTTTTTACTAAATGCAAGGATGTATAAATATTTTGAAGTCTGTGATGAGCAGAATTCATACTATGGTACAATCACGGTGATCAGATCGTTTATTGCAATATTTATATCCTCCTCGCCTTCCCACAAGGGTCCCCGAAAGGATAGGCAGAGGTGTATAGGTAGTACTCCTACACCCACTTTCCGCCAGAAATATATTTTAGGTGCCAACATATAATACTTACTCTAATCTATGGTGCTAACGTGACAGATGGTGAGTCCATCGCTTAAGCCATTAGTCAGTAGTCTGTTACTCAAGCACGAGTATACATACGTACGCCTTTGAATTGCTTCTCAGATGTAGGTATGTAGTTTTCCTCTCGATGTGTCCCTTCACCGTAATCGGGGTGTGACTAATCCATGTACTGAAGTTCAGTAAAACTCTCGGTAAAGTCAGTATTTGAACTTGCAATCTTTGTGTCGTAATAAATTTGAGACTTAATAAATAGTATTAATGTATCACTTTTTCAACAGTGAAATCATATCTGGCATGGTCCAGCGGTAAAGACGCCTGACTTAGCTGTCAGGAGACCCGGGTTCGAATCCCGGTGCCAGTGTGCCCCTTCGGGGGCTGGAGTGTTTTTGTCGATGTTTTCTGATAAAAGCTACTCGCATGATTATTATTTAAATAATTGTTCCTATTAGGGTATGCAAAGATTGTTTTAAAATGCTCAGTTTTGGTCAGTATTTTTAAGTAATGAATTTAATCGAGTATGTAGATATAGTTCGAAAGGTTGGCTTCAGTTCATTTGTATCTGGACACGTATACGGACGATTTGAATTTCTTCAAGCCTTTTCGACTGCCCGTTTTTAAAACTACATAGTTTTTCGGTAATTTCTAAGGTGTTGGTTTTCTTGATATTTTCCTTGAAAATGGCTTCTAGAAAAAAAAATCTAAAATAGGTCTCAGGAATCAGGAGAAGATGGTGAAGCGCGGTTATTTGCTGACCGGCGTGGTGGTTTACGACGTAATCTCACGGGAAAATTTATGTGCATTTTGTATATTGTCCAGTTGTGAGTTTCACGTGTAACATTTTGTTCGCTACCAGAAACACATAACCTCAAAGGAGATATCGGATACCGACAACAGTTCAAGATCAAGAATAAACCGGTACAGCTTGCAACCAAAATGCAACCTTCTTAAAAGAACACACGACTTATAATCCTACTACACAAGGGCAAAAATATCCTACAGCAGTAGCAGTTTATCTAGAATGCATTTGCATTATACATAGTAATGCGCTATATCCGTCCTTCTTGCGTACAAGGGGCATTACATTCAAGGTCTCACATTTCCGTATGTAGTGAAAGAAATCGGTGTGCGTAAATGTATCTCATATGAGGATCTGAGATATAGTCATTCACACTTCAGAATTGATTCAAATAAATAAATTAATGAATCAGTCAGCAGTAATATATTAATTGTTATTGAACTATTTAAACTAGTCAAATATAAATTGGTTGTAACTCCCCGCGTAAAATTTGATTTCATTTGTGGATATTTTGTGAAATAAAACTTATATTATCTGTTAATATACTTCTAATTATTATTATATTAATATACTTCTTTGCCAATTTTCATCCAACTCTGTCTCGTATTTTCGAGAAAGATAAAACATCCTCGCCAATCGTCGCATTCATAATCTTAGCAAGATTTAATCGTGCTCACCTAAAGATTTGATACATAAGTTGGCAAATACACTGTATCGATTTGTGACGTGCTGCGTGAATTTAAACTTTCAGTTTCAATGTGCGCACTACTCCCACATCGATTCCACACAGGTATAGAATATGAAGGCGTGTATAACTTACCACGATACATTATCTAGACCGTCATACTTGCCTGGTATCGAATGCAATTCGGTTGCACCTCCACCTCAGCACTCAATAATAAATAGACTGCTGTCAAGGTGCATCTTGCAACCACGACTGCATGTGATATAACAATGTTAATTGATAATAAAAATATTTAATGATTTTATTTATTATGTATTTTTATACCATGAAAGTAGCTAACAACAATTCGATACACTTCATGGCATTCGTCTATCTCCATCTTAGGGATTCTTTAATCGATGGACCTTAATTAAATATCAATATGATTATAATATAATAAAAAAAAAATCATATAAACTGCCCCAGTTGCAAGTTCCATTTAAAACGTTTAATACATACATACATACATATCATCACGCCAAGTCCCTAACGGGGTAGGCAGAGAGTATAGAGCGCCAGTTCTCTCTAGACTTACATACCTCTTTCGCTTCGTCCACATTCATTCGGTCCCAAATTAAAAGATGTGCGTAAATTAAATGATATGTTAGGTTCCGCCAGCTCAGTCAGTTATTTTACCAGAAGTTATTGAATTCGAAGTAGAACTGGTGTATTTTTTTGGTTATTTAGGTTAAAATTAATCTTGACAAGCTAGCAACTACACTATGTCGATTTGTGAGGTGCTGTGAGAATTTAATCTGTCATTTTCAATGTGTTATGGTTTTCTGTGGTGGTTCACCACCCACACTCTCCACACAGGGATACGTGGGAAGGGAGGGAATAGGAAGGCGTGGATGACCTAGCTTAGTGCATCTCCTCGCCGGTTATGTTTGCTTGGTATCGAGTGCAATTTTATTGCAATTCTGCATGAGACTTGCACCCATTATAAAATTGACATGATGTTATTATTTATTAACATTTTTTGGACCGTATTTAGCAGGTAAAGTGTAGCAGGCAAACGATGTTTTTTTCTATATAATATTCGACCTTAGAAACATGTGGGATTAATATTAGGATTAATTTGAAAAATGTGCATAAGGAAATTAAACTAACTATGATCATCTGCCATTTTATTAGTGTGCCTGAAAAAATAACATATTCAGTTTCACCTATAACATTATAGTAAGTACCAGAAAACCATAACTTCAGAAGAGCTACCTGAAACTAAAGGCGACACGAAAATATGCAGATACAGCTAGCAAACCAAATTCAACCTAGCTGAAAGAAAATACGACTTATAACCCCTACACACGAGCAATAATATTCTAGTGTTGTATCAGTATATCTAGAATACATTAGCATAATACATATTAATGCTCTATATCCATCCTTTTTGTGTACAGCAGTTTTACATTTCGGTCTCATATTTTCGTATACATGGAGTAAAAGACATAAATACAACTGATGGATTTTGTTGATTTCGCCAAAGATCAACAAAATATATAAATTAGAAGCCTATGATACTATTATAACCCATTTATTATCTTACCTGTCTCCTGTGAAACAACTCCAAGCCTCGAACCCGCGGGAATAGGACTATTTTTATAGATTTTTTTTAATGCTATAAGCTAAAGCTGTGTTTATGAATATCGTAGAAGCTTGATTCGTAGCATTATATTGCTACGGTATGCGTAGCTGCGTAGCCGCGTAGAGCTGTTAGGTATGCGCCTATTTTTAAGTATAACCATTTTCATAACAACCGAAAGATTATTAAAATTTTGTGAAGTGTATTAGATTTCTTTCTGTTCTTCTATATAAATGTGTATTTAATTTTAGTTACAGGTATTAAAGAAACGATTCTTAGCTAACACAAATATCAGGTCACGTCAGTCTATTCGCAATCTATTCCCAATTTTTTTCATTAATAATCCTTCTTATGATCATCGTTATAATCTGATAAAAATATATTTAAGTCTTTATCAGTATAATTCCAATGATCATTCTGAATTTGAAATGATGGATTGTATTTACATATGTATTCGAATAGTCACGTGGCCGACTGTGACCTTCGGCATAGTGAACTAGGTGATGAAGCTGACACATATCTATACAAATTTTCATAGTCATATTAAAATATTATATTATAAAATACTGAAAGAAGATGTAGTGACAAAAATTGAGAAAGGTATGCTGAAATGGTTTGGCCATGTCGAGAGCATGAATGAAGAACGACTGACGAAAAAAGTGTATAAGGTGAGTGTGGATGAAAGTGTTGGAAGGGGTAGACCGAGGCGGACGTTTCTAGACCAAATTAGGGACGTCTTGAAAAAAGGCCAGATCAAGAGTACCCTAAACCGAAGAGCATGTATGAAGAGAATAAGGAAAGTGGACGAAGCGAAAGAAGTATGTAAGGATCGTAGCAAGTGGAAATAAGTGGTCTCTGCCTACCCCTACGGGAAAGAGGCGTGATTATATGTATGTATGTATTAAAATAACCGCTTTTTACCAAATACATAATTATGGATTTAAACACGGTACATATATTCCAAAATATCATTTTTAAATGTTTGTTTGTCTGTTTGTTCCGGTTAATTTATGAATCAGCTGGACCGATTTTGATGAAAATTTCACTGGCAGATAGTTGTTAATACGGAGGAATTCAGGGTACTTTTATTTTTGAAACTGAACAATAACTTTTTGTCAAATTCCACGCCGGTGAAGCCGCACAGCGAGTCTCATATTAATTAGAAGATGTGCATAAAGAATATAAGATAAATAAGGTTTCCGTATCTACTAGAATAATTATAGAAGGATTACTGAACTAGAAGTAGAAACGTTTATACGTAGTCGAATTGTTTATACGGTTGTTCCTCTCCGTTGAAATAGATTGAATAAATCACGACGTCACACAAGTAGCACGTATCGACTTGTCACGTGTTGCGTGAATTTTAACTTTCAGTTTCAATGTGCGCACCACCCACACTGGTATAAAATAACAAGGCGTGGCGCGTAGTAGATCATGTTCGCCTGGTATCGCTTGCAGTTTGGTTGCAATTCTGCATGACGTCACACTGCATCTTGCACCTATATACTAACACTAGCTGCCCGCCCCGGCTTCGCACGAGTGCAATATTGATACTAATAATAATAAAAAGTAAAAGATAAAATTGGTAATGGTGGTATATCCTTTAGAGATAATTAAATACAATCGCGGACTTTTATATCGATCATTTGAAGATATACTACTCCGTAATACATTCATTTGATCTATCTCGTAAGGTTTACCCAGCGTTTGCGATTTAAGCGCACAAAAATATGTGCCTATGATCACATTACAAATCTTTAAATATTTCGTTATTAAAATAAGAGACAAAGAATTTGGAATTGTCTTGGTTTCCGATTTTCATTAATATTGTTTGATATTTGAGCGTTTTTAGCTGACCTGTAGACGAAGCGAAAGAGGTATGTAAGTCTAGAGAGAACTGGCGCTCTATACTCTCTGCCTACCCCGTTAGGGACTTGGCGTGATGATATGTATGTATGTATTTTAGCTGACCTCTACATTGTGTAAGGAATACTCCTACCAAATTTCAAGGCAATGGGCCTTAATTCCTGAGATTTCGTGATGAGTGAGTTCACAAATATAATCTCCCCACGTTCCACCTTGCGGGTGGAGTTTCATAAAATCCGTTCTAAGCTGACCTCTACACTGCGTAAGGAATACTCCTACCAAATTTCAAGTCTATCGGTCTTAAAGTTCCTGAGATATCCTAATGAGTGAGTTCACAAATGAGATCTCCCTGCACTCCACCTTGCGGATGGAGTTTCACAAAATCCGTTCTTAGCTGACCTCTACACCACGTAAGGAATACTCCTACCAAATTTCAAGTCTATCGGCCTTACAGTTCCTGAGATTTCATGATGAGTCAGTTCAAAAATGGGATCTCCTATATATATATATATTTCGTGATTTCGTGATAATAGATAAATTCTAAATTACCACGAAACCATGACTGCGGAAGGTATATCCGATACTGAAGACAGCTCGACCAAAGACAGCATGCAACCGAAATGCAATCTTATTGTAATAACACACGACTTAAAAATATATAATATAAATTTCAGCTTCAACTTCAGCATAATTCCACTCAAATGTAGTAAAATACCCTGGTGGTAGTAAATGTTATCCCAAATGTGGTTCCAATACGTCACATGGCCATTCGCACAACTGAGCTCATCCGTACCAAAAAAGGGAGGCCATTCAAAAGTAATCCATATTTATACATTGTAATTAGGTGGCGAGCACGCTCGGCTTAAAAGGAGAAAATATATTAGGACATGGATACATTTTAGAGCTTAAGTTTTCTTGGAACCCTATACGGATACGTCTGATTTTTTTCCTGTTTTTGACTACATCATATACGACTTCATAACTGCGTGGTGTTATAGAAAGAGTAAAGAAAATCAAGTAAGGCTTAGCGGTGTGCCTCTACATGATTGAATTTCTGCAAAATAGGAGAAAGTATTTCATGAATATGTATCTATTGCGAAACAGCGATACGAACCATAATAAGATTATGCATAATTAATGCATAATTAATAAAAATAGTACGACTAAGTACTTTGGACGAAATAATACAAAAAATAATGTCTTTGTAAAAGTTTTAAATGTGTACAAAACGCCAGTTTGCAGCCAGACGTCTTTGCCTTTAGACTATACCAGACTTGTCGGGATCGGCAAAACAGAAAAAATCTATGCAGACTGAATCACATATTCATATTTTGTTTTGGGCTAGGAATACATGTTTAAATTATCATATTTCTCATATCATCTGGTGCCTTACTAGGTGAGCAGAGAGATTAGAATGCCAGTTCATTTCAGACTTACGGGCCATTTTCTAGTTCTTCTTAAAAGTTCATGCGTACCTTATTACGCGTCGATCAGAAGTATAGAACCTTAATCCTTAAAGGTACTTACAACTTACATTGCCAAAATTTGTCGAGATCAACCTGTAATTTTCGGAAATTATGTATATGTTTAAGCATATGAAATGATAACCATCCATCTTTGAGGGAATTAGCTCGTTTCTCCTGATAAGAAATGCGAAACTTCCGGGACTGTAACGGGACAATTTTTAAAGCTAAAAATAGTTGACCATCCACCTTTATGCTGTGCCAAAAGTAATTTGTAGACCGTTCAGTAGGGCATGCGTGATTTGTGAACGTGAACGTGACAATATCCATAATTTTGTTACTGAATTAAGTAACATTCTAATGTTCAATTTTAATTACTATCGTAGCGGTTCGATTCGTAGCACTAATTTGCTACGATATGCGTAGCCGCGTAGAGATAGTACGTTTTCAAAAATTACATAGATGTTCTAATTGAGACCGCAATGTTTTAGATGTATTCTTACTGATTTATCATAGTATTTTATTGCATAGCATTTGTCATATATATTTTAATTTAACATAAACTAAAAGTTAAATTAAAATATATATGTATAAGCATATGACTTTAGCTATTATGAATTTGAGATTATGACAGTAGTTTCACAATCTATTTATAACTAACCATTTTTCACGTGACTACTATAAGAATCAAATGATGAATAACTATTTTTTTATACCACATGGGTGGCAAACAAGCATGCGGGAAGAAGAATCAGTTAAGAAGCGTGTTAAAGACTTTAATTACGTATAAGGTATGTACTTATATGAACATGATTCACTCAAATTGGTCCTTTAGGTAGTTATGTACTCTTTAGAAATTGAAGTCAAAGTCTATAATGAAGTCCAAGTTTATAAAAATGTATGTGTTTAAAACTTCAGACACCAATCAATCATATAACACTTTCACATCCCGTCATCCATTATATTTTAATGGATACAAGCGCATAAAATATAATATTGATTCGCCTCTCCTGTCCTGCTTCCTCTTACCACATTATAAGCACTAGGAAGGCGCATGTCACCTAAGAACGAAGCGAGTGCAATGAGATCTACTTTATAGCCCTTATCCCCTGGTACTGAGCGTACCTGAACTGCAGATTGCGATGCATTTCTGCATTCTTCCAAAGCGTCAGTAAAATAAAAAAAAAATCCAAGCAGTCCTTTTTTTTTATGCCAGATAAAGGTCATCTTTCAAATATTGCATCATATTTAGAATCGTTCATTCGTTATAAAAAAAACACGCGTTACCATTTGACAAGTAGGTGTTTTGTATCCTCTTAATATATATGAATTACGTGTCACGTTGTTTGTCCGCGATGGGCTCCTAAACTACTTAACCGATTTCAATCAAATTTACACACCGTGTGTAGTTTGATCCAACTTAAAAGATAGGATAACTTACATCGTCGTGTTTCAGGAAGTTTAACCTTTTCACCCGGGCGAAGCTGGGCGGGAGTAGTTTATTTAGGACATATTTAGTTATTTTGGGGGTGATTTGCATCGAAGTTGATATCAATACTGTGTAATGCTTTTGATTTAATACATTTTATTTTGACACATGTTTGAAAATTCAATCAAAATTAAAAAAAAAACGTTGAAATCAAATAAAACTTGGTGCAATACAAATCTTTAAAATTGGAATGTCAAATATAAAAGAATAATAAATTGAATCGAAAATCGAATTCTTTGAATCCAATTTCGAAAACATTGAATTTCCTTTGAACATTCCTTGGAAATCTCTTATAATTTGTTCGGAAGTAAATTTTCACTATTTCGTTACAATGTTTTGGGTGTACTTAATTTAATTTAGTTTTCATTTGTTTTTATTATAATTAAATACTATTCTTTGAGGTTGATTTGTTAGGTTTATATAATATAGCGTTTTAGTTTTAATTCTAAAAATATCAGTGTTGATTGTTGTCTATAATAATATTGTATTTTTTGTGTTTTATTATAGATATTTAATTAGGCATTAGTTTAACTCAGAAGCTTAACTCAGTGTGTCTTGTTCTTCGCATTTTTATTACATTTATAAATTTGTATTTTATAATTCATACACAATAATTTGTATGTTATAACAAAATTAATTACGTAAAAACATATTAAACCATTTTCGACTTCTACGCGGACGACACTGCGTGCAAAAGCTAGTTGTACATTATATAATATATATTTTAACTTGAAGATATTTAATTGAAAATCTTTTCAAAACTTAATATTATTAAGACAGGTGGCTACCAAAGCTACCTATTTATGTGCGCACCGATAAAATGGCGGTCGTCAGTTTGTTTTCTTGCATAAATACATACAAAGCCTAAACTCAGACATTAATGAAAATTAAGTTTCAGGTTCAATAAACCACACCCACACATACGTATTATGTACCTTAGCACGTAATATAATTCTGGGCGGCCACTTTGGCCTGTGCACGTTTGCAATTTGATTTCATTGCAGACAAACGCTGCAGGCGATCAATGCAGAATTAATGTGCCATTTTCACATTCACCTGTCAAGTCAAATTGGCATTATCCAAAAAAAATATGTAAATTGTATTTTTTTAGTAATGAGCTAGCTGCTAATATATTTTTTTAACTATTAATACATGTTATTATTGAGATTGGGTAACCATAAACAAAGAAGATTTTTGTTTTTATTAATTACTAGCTGTCCCGCCCAGCTTCGCTCGGGTGAAAAAGTTAAATTGCCCGTAACACGATCGCAGCGCCATCTATCGGGTCCAATTGTAAATCTAAACCATTCTCGAATCCACCTTAAGACACACAGAAAGGGATAGCTTCGCCCGGGTGAAAAGAAGTTAAATTCCTGGAAACTCGATCGCAGCGCCACCTATCGGGTCCAATTTAATATAGCCTATGTTCACCGGAGATAGTGTAGCTTCCCAACAGTGAAAGAATTTTTCAAATCGGTCCAGTAGTTTTTGAGCCTATTCATTACAACCAAACAAACAAACAAACAAAAAAAACAAACAATATCTTTATAATATTAGTGTAGATGTGTTGTTTCATCGCACAAACAATGCAGAAAGTAAATACATATAACAATATTTTATTCGACACTCTTATACGATTTTCTCTGTAGTGATGGAATTTCATTATTAACAAACCAATAGCTGAACGAGCCGGCAACATATTAAGTCAGAAGGCGTGGCGTATCTGTGAAGATATATTCCGTATGGAGATTTATTGAATATTTCATAACATTCAGAATACTGATTTAACTCTGTTGCTTCTATGAGCTCCTGGTAGTTAGTTCAAGTCCTTACATGTGCAGGCTATGAATTTCCGATAGCGGGTAAGAATTTTATTTTAAATTATTTTATTCGCATTTATCAAATGCTAGATTCTAGACGTAGGTAAGTGTTTTTGGAATGCTATAATTTTTAATAAATTGTGGCATAGATAGTTTACTACTGCATAATGAGAAGCTTAAGACTGGCAAACAAAAGAAATCAATTTAATAATCCTTAAAAGAAACCGTATATTTAATCTAAATAACACCATTTAGATATTTACTAAATCTGAAACATAAAAAAATTGCGCTATAATGCATTTTTTGTACGCGCTAGTTTTCCATGGCATGATAACTTCAAGTATCATCGTGTCACTTTTGATAAAATATTGATATGATACACAATATTTATTTATTGTAATAATTATTATAGAGTACAGTAACAGTAACTTAATCTTAAACATAGACTATATAATATAATACTTTGGGTAGAAATGATTTTTCTTATATTGTATCACAAGGCCGACCGCATTGTCAAGAGCCCCGAGTCCTACTCATCCCGATATCGGAATACCCTGCGTGGCCTGGGTTATTTTACTTTATTTTGGTCGCATCAACTCATTTCAAACAATTTAGACAAAAACTAAATAATAGGCCGATACCGAAGCTGAAATAACTTCATAGGGGTTTCTAAAAAAAATTCTCCTGCCGCGCCTGTGTCCTAAGCAATCTTCATTGATAGATAGAATGGATTCAACAGAAAGTTTTGGGTATATGTATAATTTGATACTGAAAAAAGGAGCGCAGCAGAAACCATATTAATGATATAATGCTATGTATAATTGCGCCGAAAATAATGCAATACGCTCAGGTGGTTTCTGCATGATGCTCAAAAGGGCAGGCCAACTGCTGTCACTTCGGATTTTATAATATACATTTTCTATAAACTACGGTAAATACCAAATATTTTTTATACATTCTATACACTTCACATAACGTTACGGTACGGTAACGGTAACGGTTTTACCTATTTTCTAGTCGAGCTGAAAAAAGTTGCGGGAAATATAATATTAAAGGTTCAGCTTACACCTGAAGATAAAATGGACTGACGATGTCGACAATTATAATAAAATTAATAAGTGTCACTTTGAAAGATCCTAAAAAAATTATAAGACCACAAATAGTAAGTACAGTTAACCGAAATGATTTGCGAAGTGCAAGTTGTATTTTGTATATCACGCCACACCGCCTTATCGTGGAACTAATTTTACTTTCGATTTCGTACGTCATGATATTGATTAACCTCCCCTGTCCTGCTTCCCCCCAGCGAATAAGCACTAGGTAAGCGCATGTCATCTAGCAACACGGCAAATGCAACGATACTGCCGTGCGAGTTATGATCCCCTGGTGGTTACTGCACCTAAAAATGCAGTTTTCGTTGCATCTGTAACGAAAACTAAAGTAACAAACCTAAATAAAGGCTGATAAATGCCGGTAGATAATTTTATTTAAGTCCCAATAAAATACGATTATGTACAATTTAAATAAGTCGAGTTTATTAAAGAAATTGAGATGGTTTTTTTAATCAATATACAAGCATGTCAATTTGTTTAATAAACTCGACTAATTTAAATTTTATATATATATATATATATATATATATATATATATATATATATATATATATATATATATATATATATATATATTATAAGCGATATATATTATAATTTAATAATCAATAGGTTGTGCAGGTATTAAAGCCTCACTTAGCTTTAATTACATTTGTGCAACTGACTGCATTTGTACTGAATAATAAATAATTTAAATGCAGCCATCAGAATAAGGCGATTCCTTTGACTTGTAGTATCTGATCTCAGATTTTTTGCTAAGAGCCCTCTCTAATTTTGGTTGACTATGTAGATTGTTTAACAATATGTATTCCATTGATTAAACAAAAATTGTATGCTGTTTTGCCTGTCAGACAAACAAAACAAAAACAAAAAATATACACGCTTTTGGTTTGCTTATAATATTTTGATGAAACATATCGCGATACAATAAAAGTACATTATCGAAAAGTAAGTGCAAGTGCAAGTCAAGGCACTTTCCTTGACAAAATTGTTTAGTTGTGAAAAGTGAATATGGTTTTAATTTGGAACATGTTCCATCTGTCACCTCATAATTAATATATTGTTATTATTCTGTATACAATATTGTCATGCAATTTTATTCTTCCCCACTTTCTGCAGGTAAGCAGAAACTTTGTATTATAAAATGTTTAAATATAAGAAAATTGCGAAAAATAATACACACTAAATTTAACTTATTACATAAGCAAATATTTACATTAAAACAAAAAAAAACTGTTATATATATATAGTATTGTAAACAACAAATAAAACACAGATATTTTTACACTTAACACTCAAAATATTACTATTGTATATTGTAATGTAAATAAATATAGTTTAAAACCTAAGAAATGGTTTTATTATAAAACCTAAGTCAGGCGAAAAGTGGGTGACTGTTTGTTCGAATATATAAACAAATTTAAAAAACCATTTCAGTTGTTTTTTAGACACACATATTCAATCACCTCAGTCACTCTAGTTTTTAATTTAGTATGCACATAATTCTAAAATCGATTTATGCCGCCTGTCCTGCTTCCTCTCAAGGCATTAAAAGCATTGTGAGAGTTCATATGAACTACACACACAAACGTTCAACGAGAATTCCTTCTAGCCATGTTTTCCTGGTATCAAGCACCCCTAAACTGCAGCTTGCATTCAATTTGTGGATGCAATGTAAATTTACTCCACTGATTTCTTTTTCAAACTGGATATCCTTATTGCTCTTAGTAATATAGTATGTAATATAAATATTTTATTATAAATACTAATAATTAAAACAATTTTTTTGGGCTTAGGAGGGTAAAATAAAAATAGGGGATGAAAGTTTGTATGGAAATATGTAAGTTTCAGGCCTAAACTACTGAACCGATTTAAATGAAATTTGGTACAGAGTTGTAACAGGGTTGAAAAAAGGGATGAAAGTTTGTATATAAGTTTTTGAAGCTAGAAGCTTGAAACTTATTTTTTAGGCTTTTGATTAGTTATGAATAAATATATTATTTACTTATTATATTAGTTACTTATAATGGGTGAAATATAAAAATTGTTTTGCGTTAGGTTATAATTTATTAGTTCGTCTTATCGTTTTCAGTTTATATCATTCGTCAAAAGAATATTACTTTCGAATTACTTGGATGTTATTACGTCATTATTATTTGTGTTACATTTGGATATTAGGTAGGTACTTACCTAGTAACGGTAACATTTTATTTGCAAAATTTAGGGGAACCAAGTTTAATTTTCTTTTAATTTTTAATTAATATTATTGCATAAAACTTAAAAATGCTGCACAAAGAAACGGTGTATAGATTTAATAAATCACTACAAGAACGTGCGTACCACGTTAGATAATTGAAACCACAATTCAAGCGGTTGAATATAAAAGAACTTTTATTTAAACCTAAAGTTATTTTACTCCATAAGTACCATCAACTACTATTCGTAAATAGCTTTAGTTATTATTCGCGCTTGCAATGGGGAAATCTAAGCATGGACAAAAATGCAAATGAACTGGCTGCATTTTCATTAATATATAATATAAAATAACATCATGAAATGAATGTTTGAGATTAATCGTCTACTGTCTGATTTAATCGTGCATGTTGCACATTTTTAATGATATACGCTATTCGTTGTAGCTACATTTAAAACTAATTTTAAATAATGTTAACGTATAAGAAATTGTTTGCCGCGCATCAACGCTACGCCATCTACTCAGAATAGCAGTAAAATGCTCAGAGTTTTTTCTAGAAACATAAGTCAGGCGAAAAGTGGGTACTATAATATCACTGACTGTTTGTTGGAATATTTAAGCACGTTCAGTAGCTTTTTTCACACTAACATGCTGAATTGCATCAGTTAGGTACTCTAGTTTAAAATTTAGTGTGCGCATAATTCTGAAATCGATTTATGTCGCCTGTCCTGCTCCCTCTCAAGGCACTTAAAGCACTGTGAGAGTTGATATGAGCTAGACACAGAAATGTACAACGAGAATTCCTACTAGCCATGTTTTCCTGGTACCTAGCACCCCTAAACTGCAGCTTGCGTTGCAACGCCAGCAAGTATGTCAATGCAATATTAAAAATTTACTTCACTGTTTTGCAAAGCTTTCAACTTTCACCACTTAAAGTATGTTTTTCAACATATTTCATTTTCATTTCCTTTTCAAGATGGATATTATGCAAATAAATAATTAATAACGATAAGAAACGAAACACGATACGAGACAATTCAAACGGTTGGATATCTAAATAAACAGCTTTCATTTATACTTTAAGTAATTTTATTCTATATACACCATCAACTACTGATAGTAAATTACCTTAAGCTAGCTTAAGATGTATTCACGCTTGCAATGGTGGAATCTAAGCATGGACAAAATCTGCAAGTCTACGGGCTGCATCTTCCTTACTGGATTTACACTGACAGGCCTTTCACGTGAATTTTCCTATATAAAATATAAAATTAACCAGAATTGGGAATGCTCACTGATTACCTAGCGGTGTATAAAAGCAATACCTAATCTCTTAGAAACCCACTGATTGAAGCATACTCAGTTATTATTTTTGTATACAACCAAACGGCCGGGTATACAACTACCAAATCATTAAGCCATCATCGCACGTACTAATAAAATTATACCAATTATTAATTTATTTAACTGATAAATTAAGTATTCACATAATCAATTATTGTCTAACTAAAGTCTTCGATGCTCTCTTGGGAGCGCAAAGTCATGGTCATTTGTGCTTTGTGATCTTAAGCGCGACTCCCTTTCCGTGAAAGTTTCAGATTCGCGTGAGAGTGCGTCGTAAACCACCAAGCCGGTCAGCCAATAACCGCGCTTCACGATCTTCTGATTCCTGTGACCTATGTTTATTTTTTTTCTAGAAGGCATTTTCTAGGAAAATATAAAATAAATAAATTCAATCGAAAGTGTTAGTTGAAAACCAACACCTTAGAAATTACCGAGAAACTATTTATATACTCTTTTTAAGCAACGGGCAGTCGGATAGGTTTGAATAAATTCAAATCGTCCGTACGTGTCACGATACAAATGAATCGAAAGCACAACAACCTCTCGAACTATGTATACGTTACTCGATAACATTTCGTTACTTTAGAATACTGACCAAAACAATGTGTACACACGTTTTTCGACGAAATTTTAGAACAACAAACTTCTAGACAAGCTTTTTTCAAAACAATGCGGGACACTCACAACGCCATCTATCGAATATGTTATTGAATTGCGTGCGTGAGAACACTTTAAAATTGATAAATAATAATATATATCCTCACGCCTTCCCATAAGGATCCCTGAAGGGGTAGGCAGAGGTGTATAGGTAATACCCACACAACCACATAAAATTCATACTATCTAATATCCCTTGATAGAGTGAACCGATTGCAATGTGACAAAAACGATTAGATAGGGGCATAACAGAAGATCACAACCAGTCATTTTAATGCCACCGCAGGAACATAGCACTTCCGGATCAGGATAACGAAAAAAGAACATGAATTTTCAATAGTACTCTTGAAATAGGGTGAAGTATTCCAGTCTTGGGCAGCTAAAGAAAGGCAGGAAGTTAGCATTTTAAAACAATATATGCATACTCTAATAGGAACAATTATTTAAATAATAATCATGTGAGTAGCTTTTATACTATATTAAAACATCGACAAAAACACTCCAGCCCCCGAAGGGGCACACTGGCACCGGGATCCGAACCCGGGTCTCCTGACAGCTAAGCCAGGCGTCTTTACCGCTAGACCATGCCAGATATGATTTAACAGTTGAAAAAGTGATACACTAATACTATTTCATCGTCAAATTTCTTTTTTTCTCTTTATTTAAGGAGTTTTGTCGCATAGCGACTATGCCAATCCGTGAGGTCACCTTAATGTAATAGTTATTCAAATCTACGCTTATATAACTTTAATAAACCTCTTTTTTTATCCGAATTTGGGTTCGCCAGGATGTTGTTACACAGACCTACATCCTGGCTACAACCAATTACATTTATTCTGACATCTTTGTTCTGGTCACATTCCAAAAGGATGTGATTTAAATCGTCACAGACGTTACGTATGTGTTGCAGTTGGGAGAGGGAACCTTTTTCATTAAAAAAGCTAATTTATTCGATGGAATATGACTAGAACGCAGGTGGAGTGCTGTTAGTCTAAACAAATCAATAAAATTGGAGTGTCTGTTTGTAATATTAAAATAACCGCTTTTTTTAATGCATATGGAAGCATACACGGTACATACACAAAACCAATATATTTTTATTTTTGTCCGTCTGTCTGTCTGTTTGTTCCGGGTAATCTCTGACACGGCTGGACCGATTTTAACGGGACTTTCACTGGCAGGTAGCTGATGTTAAAAGGAATATATTAAACAACTTTTTTAATTTGTTTTTATTTTGGTTACTGAACAATATTATTTTTTCAATTTCACGCGGATGAAGTCGCGGGCACAGCTAGTTATAAATAATGTTCACGTACAAGATTATTTGCCGCGCGTCAACGCTACACCATCTACTCAGGATAGCAGTAAAATGCTCAAGGTTTTAACTAGAAACACAAATGAATGTGAGTTCCTAAACTAGTATCTGATAGTGGATATAGATGTCGCCGGAAGTATTTGAAAAATATTGTAAAAAAAGATATAAAACGTAAAATGGTTCAGTTGACCACTTTGTAGTTTTTCGTACTCGCTGTTAATTTCAATCAAAAACTAAAGATATTTTTTTTCAAAAAGACCTTAACTTACTAATTTCATATTTTTCATATGCTAACAAATTTAAGTAAATCATGGACGCGTTTTTCATAATGTATGCGATATATTACCACTGTACCGACCAATTCGAACGGGAAAACCATTATGCCCTACCTCTCTCTATGATATGAAAGTATTGACAAAATTGTGTCTAAAATACTAGGTTAGCACAACCAGTCAACCAACTATTTAGCTGCGTGTTATTCACTCTCAATTTCAGTGGGCGCATAAAGCATTGATCGCCTATCCCCGCACCCTCTTCATTATTTATGCTTCTCTGGTATAGTTTCACTATTTATATGCACTTTCTGCACTAGATGTTTTTTTACGTTTTAACCATTTTACGTTTTGTATTTTTTTTTTACAATATTTTTCAAATACTTCCGGCGACATCTATATCCACTATCAGATACTAGTTTAGGAACTCACATTCATTTGTGTTTCTAGTTAAAACCTTGAGCATTTTACTGCTATCCTGAGTAGATGGTGTAGCGTTGACGCGCGGCAAATAATCTTGTACGTGAACATTATTTATAACTAGCTGTGCCCGCGACTTCATCCGCGTGAAATTGAAAAAATAATATTGTTCAGTAACCAAAATAAAAACAAATTAAAAAAGTTGTTTAATATATTCCTTTTAACATCAGCTACCTGCCAGTGAAAGTCCCGTTAAAATTGGTCCAGCCTTGTCAGAGATTACCCGGAACAAACAGACAGACAGACAAAAATAAAAAATATATATATATTTTGGTGTATGTACCGTGTATGCTTCCATATGCATTAAAAAAGCGGTTATTTTAATATTACAAACAGACACTCCAATTTTATTGATTTGTATATACTAACAGCACTCCGCCTGCGTTCTGGTCATATTCCATCGAATAAATTAGCTTTTATGAAAAAGGTTCCCTCTTTAAGCTGCAACACATACGTAACGTCTGTGACGATTTAAATCACATCCTTTTGGAATGTGACCAGAACAAAGATGTCAGAAGAAATGTAATTGGTTGTAGCCAGGATGTAGGTCTGTGTAACAACATCCTGGCGAACCCAAATTCTGATGAAATAAGAGGTTTATTAAGTTATATAAGCGTAGATTTGAATAACTATTACATTAAGGTGACCTCACGGAGTGGCATAGTCGCTGTGCAACAAAACTCCTTAAATAAAGAGAAAAAAAAGAAATTTGACGTAATAAATAGTATTAGTGTATCACTTTTTCAACTGTTAAATCATATCTGGCATGGTCCAGCGGTTAAGACGCCTGGCTTAGCTGTCAGGAGACCCGGGTTCGAATCCCGGTGCCAGTGTGCCCCTTCGGGGGCTGGAGTGTTTTTGTCGATGTTTTAATAGTATAAAAGCTACTCGCATAAAAAAAAACACGTTTTTCAATTATTGCTTCCATAGAAGTAGCAATGGTTGTAAAACGTGTTTTTTTTTTTTACTTTTTCACCCGGGAGAAGCGGGGCGGGACAGCTAGTATGGAATATAATAAGTATATTCCGAAGTCCAAATAGTACTGTCCAATTCAAGATGGTCAGTTTAACAAAACGTATTCATTTGGCAAAAACGATTAGATTGGGGCATTACAGAAGATCACAACCAGTCATTTTAATACAACCGGAGGAACATAGCACTTCCGGATCAGGATAACGAAAATAGAACATGAATTTTCAATAGTACTAGTAAGGCAGAAAGTTATTTATTAACATTTTAAAACAATATATGAATACCCTAATAGGAACAATTATTTAAATAATAATCATGCGAGTAGCTTTTATACTATTAAAACATCGACAAAAACACTCCAGCCCCCGAAGGGGCACACTGGCACCGGGATTCGAATCCGGGTCTCCTGACAGCTAAGCCAGGCGTCTTAACCGCTGGACCATGCCAGATATGATTTAACAGTTGAAAAAGTGATACACTAATACTATTTATTACGTCAAATTTCTTTTTTTTCTCTTTATTTAAGGAGTTTTGTTGCACAGCGACTATGCCACTCCGTGAGGTCACCTTAATGTAATAGTTATTCAAATCTACGCTTATATAACTTTAATAAACCTCTTATTTCATCAGAATTTAGGTTCGCCAGGATGTTGTTACACAGACCTACATCCTGGCTACAACCAATTACATTTATTCTGACATCTTTGTTCTGGTCACATTCCAAAAGGATGTGATTTAAATCGTCACAGACGTTACGTATGTGTTGCAGTTGGGAGAGGGAACCTTTTTCATTAAAAAAGCTAATTTATTCGATGGAATATGACTAGAACGCAGGTGGAGTGCTGTTAGTCTAAACAAATCAATAAAATTGGAGTGTCTGTTTGTAATATTAAAATAACCGCTTTTTTTAATGCATATGGAAGCATACACGGTACATACACAAAACCAATATATTTTTATTTTTGTCCGTCTGTCTGTCTGTTTGTTCCGGGTAATCTCTGACACGGCTGGACCGATTTTAACGGGACTTTCACTGGCAGGTAGCTGATGTTAAAAGGAATATATTAAACAACTTTTTTAATTTGTTTTTATTTTGGTTACTGAACAATATTATTTTTTCAATTTCACGCGGATGAAGTCGCGGGCACAGCTAGTTATAAATAATGTTCACGTACAAGATTATTTGCCGCGCGTCAACGCTACACCATCTACTCAGGATAGCAGTAAAATGCTCAAGGTTTTAACTAGAAACACAAATGAATGTGAGTTCCTAAACTAGTATCTGATAGTGGATATAGATGTCGCCGGAAGTATTTGAAAAATATTGTAAAAAAAATTATAAAACGTAAAATGGTTAAGTTGACCACTTTATAGTTTTTCGTACTCGCTGTTAATTTCAATCAAAAACTAAAGATATTTTTTTCAAAAAGACCTTAACTTACTAATTTCATATTTTTTATTTGCTAACAAATTTAAGTAAATCACGCGTTTTTTATAATGTATGCGATATATTATTAAAATGGCGTGTTCAAATCCCGACTGTACCATTGAGTTTTTCTGGACGTACAGTAATTAGTCACACGACGAGCTTTACGCTGCAGGAAAACATAGAGAGAAAACCTGCATACGGTCGAGAAGAAATTCAAAGAGTTCACTGCAGATAGTGCAAATAAATAATGCAACTATACCAGGCAAGCATAGACAGCTCGAAGGTCGTGGGAAAGATTTCGATAAATCTTTACTATATGTAAGTAAATAAATTACTTCACTCACTTCCAAAGGAGCCCTGCCTACTTAACACCTCCCAAATTACGTAATTTTTTTTTTATTTCATGTTAATATGTACCTTTATCTTGCATACCTGTGCATGAATACCAAATAGGTGTTGATAATTAATACATTACTTTGTCATTAACAAAAGGAAAGTGAAAATTGCTACCTAGACAATTGTTGTTTTGAATTACATTTACCACGTTAGATAAATAAAAGTTACAATATTGATTGGATTGATTTTCAAGATTATAAGATTATAGGTAAAATGATGAGCGAACAGCAATATTAATTATTACTAAATAAATAAAGAAAAATTAACCAAATAAATATATTGGGACCCTCAAAAGGTAGATATAGTGCCAGTTCCCACTAACAGGCGCCTCTTTCATCTTATTCTTGATGCACTGAGTGCAGGTTGGTGTACGAAGATTAATTCTGAGTCGTGTAAGTTGCATCTTTTATTATATGCGCTTTTCGTTGTAACTGCATTGTTCGACGTACAGCCAACGCTGCGCCATCTATTAACCATAATAGTATCAAAAATTAAAATACCTTTAAGGATTTACAGTACTGACAACCTCTTTCTGGTGTTTCTAACATCTAGTGCAGAAAGTGCATATAAATAGTGAAACTATACCAGAGAAGCATAAATAATGAAGAGGGTGCGGGGATGGGCGATCAATGCTTTATGCGCCCACTGAAATTGAGAGTGAACAACACGCAGCTAAATAGTTTTACTGGTTATGCTAACCTAGTGTTTTAGACACAATTTTGTACGTACAAATACTGTACGTCCAGAAAAACTCAATGGTGTACATACCGACTGTAGTCGGGATTGGAACACGCCATTTTTATAATATATCGCATACATTATGAAAAACGCGTCCATGATTTACTTAAATTTGTTAGCAAATAAAAAATATTAAATAAGTAAGTTAAGGTCTTTTTGAAAAAAATATCTTTAGTTTTTGATTGAAATTAACAGCGAGTACGAAAAACTATAAAGTGGTCAACTTAACCATTTTACGTTTTATATTTTTTTTACAATATTTTTCAAATACTTCCGGCGACATCTATATCCACTATCAGATACTCGTTTAGGAACTCACATTCATTTGTGTTTCTAGTTAAAACCTTGAGCATTTTACAGCTATCCTGGGTAGATGGTGTAGCGGTGACGCGCGGCAAATAATCTTGTACGTGAACATTATTTAAAACTAGCTGTGCCCGCGACTTCATCCGCGTGTAATTGAAAAAATAATATTGTTCAGTAACAAAATAAAAAAGTTGTTTAATATATTCCTTTTAACATTAGCTACCTGCCAGTGAAAGTCTCGTTATAATCGGTCCAGCCGTGTCAGAGATTACCCGGCACAAACAGACAGACAGACTAAAATAAAAAAATATTGGTTTTGTGTATGTACCGTGTATGCTTCCATATGCATTAAAAGAGCGGTTATTTTAATATTACAAACAGACACTCCAATTTTATTGATTTGTATAGACTAACAGCACTCCGCCTGCGTTCTGGTCATATTTCATCGAATAAATTAGCTTTTTTAATGAAAAAGGTTCCCTCTCCCAACTGCAACACATACGTAACGTCTGTGACGATTTAAATCACATCCTTTTGGAATGTGACCAGAACAAAGATGTCAGAAGAAATGTAATTGGTTGTAGCCAGGATGTAGGTCTGTGTAACAACATCCTGGCGAACCTAAATTCTGATGAAATAAGAGGTTTATTAAAGTTATATAAGCGTAGATTTGAATAACTATTACATTAAGGTGACCTCACGTAGTGGCATAGTCGCTGTGCAACAAAACTCCTTAAATGAGAAAAAAAAGAAATTTGACGTAATAAATAGTATTAGTGTATCACTTTTTCGACAGTTAAATCATATCTGGCATGGTCCAGCGGTTAAGACGCCTGGCTTAGCTGTCAGGAGACCCGGGTTCGAATCCCGGTGCCAGTGTGCCCCTTCGGGGGCTGGAGTGTTTTTGTCGATGTTTTAATAGTATAAAAGCTACTCGCATGATTATTATTTAAATAATTGTTCATATTAGAGTATGCATATATTGTTTTAAAATGCTAACTTCCTGCCTTTCTTTAGCTGCCCAAGACTGGAATACTTTACCCTATTTCAAGAGTACTATTGAAAATTCATGTTCTTTTTTCGTTATTCTGATCCGGAAGTGCTATGTTCCTGCGGTGGCATTAAAATGACTGGTTGTGATCTTCTGTAATGCCCCAATCTAATCGTTTTTACCAAATGAATACGTTTTGTTAAACTGACCATCTTGAATTGGACAGTACTATTTGGACTTCGGAATATACTTATTATATTCAATACTTGCTGTCCCGCCCAGCTTCGCCCAAAAAAAAAACACGTTTTTCAATTATTGCTTCCATAGGGGAAGCAATGGTTATAAACGTGTTTTTTTTACATCGCGCAAGGAATACCTTCTACCAAATTTCAAGTCGGCCATATAGTTCCTGAGATTTCGTGAAGAGTGAGTGCACAAATGGGATCTTCTATATATATATATATAGATTAGGTATATAAAATAATAAAAATATATATATATATATATATATATCCTCACGCCTTCCCACAAGGGTCCCCGAAGGGGTAGGCAGAGGTGTATAGGTAATACCCACACACCCACTTTCCGCCAGAGGTTATATTAGGTGCCAACGTGACAGATGGCGAGTCCATCGCCGTTACTCAAGCACGACTATACATACGCCTTTGAATTTCTTCTCAGACGTATGCAGGTTTCCTCTCGATGTTTTCCTTCACCGTAAAGCTCGTGGTGTGATAATCACTGTACTTAAGTTCAGAAAAACTCATTGGTACAGTCGGGATTCGAACTTGCGACCTTTGCGTCGCAGGCAACTGCTCGAACCACTCGGCCACCACGGCTCTAAAAAAATATATTTCAACCAAAGTTCACCAAAGGGCATACATTGCTCCACAGCAATTCAGTATCGCGCTAGTGTAGATAGTGCAACTAAATAGTGCAAATATACCAGGCAAGCATAAACCACGAAGAGGTAGGAATTACGGCGATCAATGCGCAGACTGAAATTGAGAGTGAATAGCCACGCAGCCAAATACTGACTTACTGCCTGCTTATGCTAGCCTAGTATATTGACACAATTTTGTGAATACTTGTGAATGTTTTGTAAGTTCTTCATATTTGCGTGACTGGTCTGTCTCCTTACTCCTCATGCATCTTACCCCCCAGCCGCCATACCTTAATTCGTTTATATTGTTCACAATGTTTTTTGAAATCATTAAAGAGCGGGGTCTTATTTGCTTTGAGTAAAAAATAATATTATCAATTAACTATTTTTGAAATGTTGAAGAATGTGAAAAGAAGGAGCTCCGCCTAAATGCTGGCAAGACTAAGGTTCTGGTATTCGAAAAAGATGAACAAGTGACAGAGTGTGTTTGTTATATCCGTAAATGGACAAATTCTAGAGCAAGTGAATCACTTGGTATATCGAGGAAGCATCAGAATTCTCGTTCACACGAGAAGGAATTTATTTTTAAATGTTTTTATTATACAACTAAAGTGGCAAACAAGCATACGGCCCACCCGATGGAAAACGGTTATCGCAGCCTATTTACCGCTTACAATACCGAAGTATCATTTGCGCCTTGCCACTCTGTGTTCGGAGAGTTATACTGTGTTGGTAGCATAATGGGTCTAATCCCTCTGCTACCATCACAATATAACAATCCTTCCCCCCTCCCCAAGGAGCTCATTACTGGAAACCTTATTCACCGCGTAGGAACACAGCACACAAATTGTGTTATTTGGCTACGGACTTCTATAAGGTAGAGGTCCTGCCCCAGTCGGGCAGCTCCAATTTCGAACGGGTAACCCGTTATGCCTTACCTCTCTTAATTTCTTAGTATGAAGAAGACATTGAAAGAAGGTTAACTTACGGTTGAGACCTAAGCTCAGGTTTTTTCTTTGCTAAGAGCGAACACAATAATAGAGTTATACGATATCTAATTCAATTTAAAAAAACAAGTTTTGTGGGTATTACCCATACACATCTGCCTTCCCCTTCGGGGACCCTTGTAGGAAGGCGTGAGGATATATTATTATTATTATTAAGTTTTAATTTTCATATTCCAAAAATACAAATTATGCATACAAAGAACAGTTGAAACTAACTACTTCCAGATAAAATATTTGTCCTAAATCGGTATCCCGATTGAACTGTTCTTTGTAAATATTATTAATTGTTGTTATTGTAAATAAATGCATACAATAAATAATATTAATTAGTCATAGTTTTTAGAGTTTCTTAGGCTGTTATAATACGCGCCCACAGAAAAATATCTGAATCATTCAACAACAAACATGCTAAATAAGCTCTGTCATAAGCTAAATTCAAATCTGATCGCTGAATGTACACATGCTGATCGAAGAAACTGCAATGTTGCTTCTAATATCTAGTGCAGATAGTGCATAAAAATAGTGCAACTATACCAGGCAAGCATAAGTAATGAAGAGGTTGTGGGGATGGGGCGATCAATGCTTAATGCGCCCACTGAAATTGAGAGTGAACAACTACGCAGCCACATAGTTCGACTGGTTATGCTAGCCTAGTATTTTAGACACAATTTTGTCAATACTTTCATATTTACGTCACTTGGCTCCTCCTCCTACAGCTTACTCCCTCAGCACCCACCCTTAATTCGTTTTCACTGTTACTAACTGAAGATGTTTGCTGAAATCATTAAAGAGCTGCGTCTTATTTGCTTTATATTAGGTTTACGGCTCTAGATGGGCTTAATAGTAAAGTTCAATAATTATGCATGTACATCAACATTCTGTCAATTAATTATTGAAATATATCTCTGGCGGAAAGTGGGTGTGTGGGTACTACCTCTGCCTACCCCTTCGACCAAAGGGGGAAGGTGTGAGGATATTTTGTAATATTATCTGTACACTGAGGTATCAGCGGTAGTCGCTTATCGCAATATTTAAAATATTATATAATAATAATAAATTGTCTTCGTTTAATGAGCACAAATATAACATACTTTAAAAAACATAATACATCTCAAGTTCAGCTTGTGTTGGTTGCCTGTTCTTGTTCTTATGTCCTCGGATAATCAAATAATACGCAAAATGTTCGATACAAAACCTACTTATATACGTGTAGACCTTGAAATACTGGAACTTTAAATACCTAAACATAAGGTTTATAGTCGAACATACTTCAGATTTCAAGCTTTAGTTCGAACAAAATAACGTAGTAGTATTCCGCCATTTATATGGCCAATTTCGTCGCTTGTTATCTGTCAGGGCTGGCGTAGAGGTAGCGCATTGAGCTCCTCAGCTCTAAGGTTCGTGACTCGAAACCACGCCCTGGCTTTGTTCATTTTTGTATTTTTAATATATTTTTTTTTAATTGTCTTTGTGCTAACACAGCTAGGTACCTTATTATAGACTAGCTGTGCCCGCGACTTCGTCGGCGTAGACAGCTTTTTTACCTTTCATAAAAAAAACTTTTTTTCAACAAAAAGTATCCTATGTTACTTCTAATACCTCCGAGAATATGTGTACAAAGTTTTATGACAATCGGTTAAGTAGTATTTACGTGAAAGCGTAACAAACAAACTTACATTCATATTTATAATATTAGTAAGGATTTTCAAGTAAGTTGTAGGTCACAACTTGACTAAATGAGACTCTTGCTTATATTATGAAAGTGAATGTTTGTAAGTTTGGATGTTTGGATGCTAAGCTAGTGAGTATATATATATATATGTATATCGGTAGTCCCCGTATATACTTTTTTAGTTTAGACGGAATTGAGAGCCGTCGTCTGTACCACAAAGATTGCAGTCGGGATGCACAAATTTAAGTTTTGAAAGTTGCGCTCGAGAAACGGCCCAGTTGCCACCCAAAAAGTGTATTTTCAGTTTGTTATTATTCAGGTTTATAGATAAGAGATCATATTGGAAGTTTGCACGTCGTACTCCTGCCAGCCGAAAGGGCAGCTAGTTTACTTGACACGTATAGGCCGGATGGCTGCTAGGGCGTTCCCCGAGACGAAGCGATCAGTCCGTACCCTAAATAATTATTTGCATTAAAACGAACAAATGTGGAGTGAAAATGGGAAACTTAGTGGTCCAGTTGACCACTAAATTTCCCTTTTATACGCCGATGAGGCAGTTTTACTGTCATCTTCAGAAGGCGAATTGCAGACACTAGTAACCATATTGTAAGAAAACTGTGTTAAGAAGGGGCTGGGCCTAAACGCAGGCAAAACTAAAGTTAAAGCATGTTCACATATGATTGAAGGTTTTAAAAATACATTGACATAGGGATAACAGTCGGTAAAGAAGTGAATGGGGCCATGACGACGGTGACAGGCAGTAAACGTCCGAGCAAAAATGCTCAAGTAGCTGTACACAAAGCGACATTAGTGCCCACTACATATATTGTACGGCAGCGAATTCTGGGTGCATGAGAGCATGAAATAGTTTAAATGCAGTTGAGATGATCTCTTCGAAAAATGTGCGGAGTAACGATCTTAGATCGAATCCGCAATGAAGAGATTCGCAAATCAACTGGCGTGAATGAGGGCGTGATTGTAAAGGTGAAGAAAGGCATGTTACGTTGGTTTGGACATATAGAAAGGATGAGTGAAGAAAGATGAATGAGCTCCCCGTTCCACCCCCCCGCTCCCCCGAGAGTACAGCATGGAGTTCTTCAAGGAGGATGTGAAAAGATTCCTGCAGGGTCGGCAGCGCGCGAGTGATACCCCTGGTGTTGCAAGCGTCCATAAGCGGCGGTAACCGCTTACCATCAGGCGGACCGCATGCTTGTTTGTCACCCATGTGGTATAAAAAAAGATTGACGAAACAGATATACATACAAAGCAACAGTGTGTGCAAGAAGAGGCAGAGGAAGGCCACGTTCCAACTACCTGGATTAAATCGATCGGACACTCAAGAACGGGAACATCAAGAATATTCGAAACGGCGAGCATGTATTTAGAGACTGATGGATATAGACGAAGCGAAAGAGGTATGCAAGTCTAGAGAAAACTAGCAGCTTATTTTCTGTGCGTACCCCGTTACGTGTGATGGTATGGTAATTAATTCGACGATTAATTCGGACGTCATCTGCAGTGTACTGTATTTACGTTTGAAACGTAATTGTGGCTAGTTACGTGACTTATTTAGCTACAAATACCTGACACACTATTTGCCTTATTTCTTTTCTTAGATTTGAGAGAGCTGGTGCTCTACTCTGTCTCCCTTCCCCCTTGAGGGACTTATCATGATGATACGTATGTATGTTGGTTTGAATTGTTTTTGGGTAGTAAAATAAAACAACCATATCACACAATATTCAATTCTTATTAAGGAAACACTTGAAAGTTAGTTAACATTTTAGGAACATGAAAGCGATGATATTACGAAATTAATAAGTTTATTAAATACCTTAATTAGATCTTCCCATCGCCGACGTTATATGTAAGTCTGTTCCTTTACAAATTCGCAAACAAGATAAGGTCTACTAAGCTTTGGGTCTTCCCAAGTACCCATGTTAATTTAAGAAAAAATATATAATTATTTACGTCTTGCATCATTGTCACTGCGGGTGCGGTTGCAATTCTGGGCAGCAGAAGTGCTGGTCTGTCGCGACATTCGGCCCTAAATGACATAATTTGCCGGGTTTCAACCACAGCTGGGTGTTATCGACCGTGTTAGAGCCGAAATGATGGTAAGAGGCCTGAGGGTATGACGCAGATGACTTTAGGGCCGTCTTGGTAACCTCCCCCGAGACAACGAGTTGGGACAGGTCTTCTATTTAGTTTTGTTTAAATCAGTAACTTAGTTTTATTTATATTATTATGCTATATGTTATCATTTTTTAAGAAATAAAGAAATATGTCATTGTGCAATTATTGATTATGATGATGATTGGAAATTATAGACTACTCACTACACATTGATACTTTAAGCCTTCCTACATCGAGTGCATCTACGAGTAATAATTCTGTTCTTTATTAACGTCTGTTAGCGGTTTCAAAATCTATTGGTAGGGATTTTAGACCATAATGGCGTAAATCACCTTCACTTGGGACTGTACATTGACGTGCTTTAGTAGCTATCACTTATTAGTGCATTAGGCATATATTTGAAGACGTCATATGAATGTGTCCCTTACAAATTATTAAATGAATGATTGCGTGAACACGTCGTGATATATTCCCCGGTGTAAGTGCATGCATTGCAATTACAGCAACGATATAGTCCGAAGAGGATGTCAAAAACTAGTCAATACCAATTAGTGTTTTTTTTTTATTTATATTTTATTACTAGTTAATGTACAAATAGTTACAAGTTTTTATATGTCCTTGTCCATAATTCGTTGGTAAGTTCATAGTATATTGACAGATCCTCGCTGTCTGTGACTATAGTGTAGCAAGCCTCAGTGTGGAAATGTGATAAGATAAACTATTGATATTTATCATAATCAACGAAAAGCTTTCTCATAAGATTAATATTTTTGGAACTGCGATGATTATACGTTAAATAGGAGTCAGCAGATTCAAAAATGCATATTTATTTCTCATTGCTTTAGCTAGGTAAGTAGAAAACCTATTTGAAAAAGATAAATACAGAAAACAGATTTTGAAGTCACTGTTTTCCGTAATAATCTAGTCTATATTATAGTCATTCGAACTATGAACAAGGGGTTGAATTTCTAGAGCCGCTGTCAAAATACAGTTTCCCAACGTCATGTCTTTCAATTGAATAAAGGAAGAGATAACAAGTCATCTACATAGAAAAGTGAATATTATTTAAAGTTAAATTATGTTCTACCTTAAAATAACAACAAACATGACTTATAAACGAATGTATAGCATTACGTATAGGTACATTTCAGCAAGTTTATTATAACACCATCAAGAAATGGCTGGTATATTGATAATCCTATCGTACTTAAATGGAGAAAATATGATAATGTAAATATGGCAGGTTTTATATTGCCAATAGATTATATTTATTGTTAAAATAAATCTATTAGCAATGGTTCAAATAAGTCTAGTCAAAATTATGATCGCACAATGATTTTCACACTTGGTTCAATTAACAAACAAATAAGAGTTATATGAAATTTATATAATATATCTAAATTATATAAACAAATTAAACCTTTTTAATAATCGGAAGCATATTAATATAATATGATAATAGTAACACATATATTTTAGAAACCATTCTACAATCTAATCCAATAAAAGCATTTATACTATTCTGGCGATGATCAGGGGATAAATTGAGCATTTATTAGATTTTCTCTAAAGAATGATAATACCTACATAAAATATAACACGATATAATTCAACAGGATGATATATGAGTATAATATGTCTATAACATTTTACTATATATAGAAATGGAACGCTTCATATTTTTGTTTCATTGCATTGCAAGCAAACATTAACATGCTACAATCACACCTTCAACAATGATTATAGAATATGCGTAAATGCATAATATACATACACTCCTAATACGTGCTTAAAATATGTTGTCATCACATTATTAATATTTTGTAGGTACTTATATTGCTTTTGAGTTAATCCTTCTTATTTTAAACTAGATGTGTTACATACCAGTTACAGGTTATATATTAGTTAGAACAAACATATATATATATATATATATATATAAATGATTTTAATGAAAATACCATCTAATGTTGTCACGTCCGTCTGTTGTCACCCATGTAACGAGGCTTCGAAATCGGATCGAAAGTAGATATACCTACCTAAACTTGAGAGTTAAAGAGTTGTATTAGGATAACATACAATGATTATATTCAAAGTTATACTTAAATTCCAATTATTAATGGATGAGTGAGGAATAGTAAAATGTCGACGAAAATTAATTGTACATAGTAATAAGAGAGTAACGTTATTATATCCTATCTTAATATCTACCCTTAATCTATGAGGTCAATGGTCAAGCTGGCGAGAAATATATTTTCATTTACCATGCCTTGAATGATATTGTAACCACGTTCCCATCGCTATAATTATTCTTAAAGTTGAGAACTCCTACAGAAGACTTATAAAATGTATTGAATGAAGTGAATGTATAAGCAATTAGAAGTAAAGATAATATTTTTTTTATTTTTCTCGGCGTATTTTTTGCAATTTGTATGAAATATTTATACAGACTACATATTTATAAATGTCAAATGGTGTTTATGCAGTTTGTATCAGTTATCATCTAATTTTGATAAAATCATCATAATTTTTCAAAAAAGGGCTATATGTCTATGTAGTAGGCTGAGGCCTAAATGAGGCTGTCAACTTCGAACTCTTGTATAACGAAGGCAAACGATTATTTGCGAAAGTTCTATAAAGAGGATTGTGTAATAGAAATAGATAGAACTTAGACAGTTCTATTTCTATGACACAATTCTTGGTGCTATTATCCATTCTAAATACAGATTAATATTTGTTAATAGCTTATGTTTAGCTATAATTCTATTACTTGGTATAGTCACATTGTATTGTATCGATGATAGTGTTTTG
Source organism: Drepana arcuata (assembly GCA_016069955.1). Lineage (NCBI taxonomy): Eukaryota > Metazoa > Arthropoda > Insecta > Lepidoptera > Drepanidae > Drepana > Drepana arcuata. Next base: position 17,343 of record JACCPG010004442.1, on the reverse strand, counting down.
AAAAGGGAAATTGTAAAGGTACAAGTTATATTGGTATAAAAATATTAGTTATTAATATTACCTATATTGATACATATAACTATTGTTCTAGCGAACTATTTCTTGAGAGAGTAATATATTAATCTTAGTTTGGTTAGTATTAACATATTTTAAATATTGATAAGTTCAAAATTTGCGCCGATTCGGAAGACTATTTGTAAATATATAATAAATTGCTAATGATAAATGTACTGGCTTATTTTAATTCTTGTTATGTTACGATAACTTCCAAATAACACTATAATATATTTTAATTATAGCTTCACTATAAAAATGATAAACTGAGTTTACTTAAGATATGTAGTGGCCAGTGTGGTAAGTCAGTGAAATTATTTATAATAATTATTATCAAATTGGCGATCGTTAGATATCTCACCCAGTAATCTTGTTTTGTTTTAAGTAATTAACCTGCTCGAATCACTGCTACTTACATATCTGAAACTTACATATGTAAATCTATTTCTACCCAACACGACACTACACTGACAATGTATACAGTTACGATAAAAATGGAATTGTAATCTACTCAATACTCTATAGATTTTAAGTATATTTTCAAAATCAAGTATTGAGGGAGATCCTAGCATGCCTAGCAGTGGGACAAAATCAATAATCCTATCTCTAACACAGACTACCGATCAAAAGGGCAAAAGACATTTGGAATTCTAAATCCGAACCACCCATCAGAGCAGCCATTAACAGCTGTGATACGTGCTTTCTCTTCTAGGGGCTACAATATTACTATGTTACTAACGCAATAAGCCGTGGTGGCCGAGTGGTTCGAGCAGTTGCCTGCGACACAAAGATCGCAAGTTCGAATCCCGGCTGTACCAATGAGTTTTTCTGAACTTAAGTACAGTGATTAGTCACACCAAGAGCTTTACGGTGAAGGAAAACATCGAGAGGAAACCTGCATACGTCTGAGAAGAAATTCAAAGGCGTATGTATAGTCGCGCTTGAGTAACGGCGATGGACTCGCCATTTGTCACGAATATACCTCTGGCGGAAAGTGGGTATGTGGGTATTACCTATACACCTCTGCCTACCACTTCGGGGACCGTTGTGGGAAGGCGTGAGGATATATTATTTTATTTTTACTAACGCAAGTAAGTTATTTTAACATACCACTAGGGTGACAAATAGGCGGACCGGTGTCTACCGGACTACCGCCTACAAGACGCTTCCAATACCAATTCGCTCACACGAGCTCACAGGGTTGTCCCTGCATTGATCTTTTCACACATTCTTGGAAAGCTTCAGAATTCAGCTTAGCAAGCTCTTATGTAAATAAAAATAGATATGCAGTGTGTTAGTTCTTGCATTACGTCGAGAATGGCTCAACCGGTTTTCATTTATTCTAATAAATTTCTCGAGTAGCTTACACCACTTATGAGTATCGAATTTTAATAATATGATATTTATTGTTAATTTCTATAGCCATTTCGGAACACTTTTCATAGTTGGCGTTTATGGCATACCTATCGTTGTATTCCTTCTAATGTAAGCGGTGGGGCGCAGCTATACCTATATAATATAATAATATATCGATTCTAAATAATACAACGAGATTTTAATCTAAATAAATCTCTATAAATATATAAAAACGTAATGGTGAATATATTCCAAATAACTATAAAAATTTAACAAATTTTATCAAAATTTTGTAAAGATATCATTGAATGCGCGAAAGATATAATCATCATCACATCATGACGAGCACGTGTTGATGTGATGAATGATGAATGTTGATCGAGCGAAAGAGGCGTGGCAATGTTATGATAATGTGATGCCTTATTCTCTCTGCAAAGCCCGAATGAGGCTTGGAGTGGTAACGTAAAAATATAAAGACCAGGAAGCCTGTCGATATAGCTTAGTAATTAATAAGAATCGTTATTTACCCAAACATGCTTGTACTAGAAATACATGCATAAATTATAAAACCTAGCGAACCAAAAATTCTACTGAAAAAAGTAGTAAGGCTACTATTATGTATTGTTTTATTAAGAACTTAGTAATACCTTATTCAATGTTTAATTACTTGTACAGGATTTATAAAAAACAATGTATTGTATTAATATACTAAATAAGAAAGATTGTAAGGGTGTTTGTACTCTATCACACCAGAACGGAATGATTTTCACTTAATGAAATTGGACACTGAAACAGATTAAAATATAATTATTAGCTAGATGATGAATCGAAAATTTTATTTAGCGGAATCGACAGAAAGTTAGGTACCATAGAATTCAAGATGACTACATCAATATTTTCATATATACTCAATTGAAGGCTTTTTATCTCTAGTCTATAATCAAGATACAAATAACAGAGTCGACCTAACTTCAACATGCCAAAATGTTAAAGTAACAAAGCGATTATCGAGAGGCTTCCTTTTACAAAGTGCAATCGTTTACAATTGATAGAGATCAGAATTGTTTGGCGGCTTGGTTATGGATGACCGACGAACGTTGACGCCGGTCTTCTCCGAAGATCAGACGTGGGTGAACCCGGCGTGGACAGCCTCCTCGTGCGAGATTTGCGTGCCGGCCGTGAAATACTGGAATATAATTTATTCAGCATTAATTACGTTACATGTGAACCGAGAGAGGTCTTTCTTTATCGTTAATCGATAAACCAACCGTTTATAACTAAAAGTGTGTGTGTCTTTGCCCAGTCGCGGTATGTGTAGTCTTATAGTAATTTCTCTTCTCAATTTATTAAAATAGATTTCGCTATTACTTGTTAATAGATATAATAGTCTGATATAGGTATATAGGTTTTAGGTAGGTATTGCATGCAGGTCAACGGAATACCTATAAATATATTTAAGTGTGTGCGAGATTATTTGAATAAGCTTCATAACTGAAGCTGACAGAATAAGTAAGATGTCCAGCTTCTAAATTGCACTAGAGCTCTTGCTATAGAAGCAACAACGCGCATTATAACTCCCGTGACTAATGATGTTTACGAATCAAGATTACATAATGCCAGTACTGACGGTATTCAATTACTATTACCTGCCAGTACAGCAACTTATTAAGCTCCATAGCAACGCACAATATATCTTAGGTTTGGTAGTAGGTGTATTGTATTAAACTATGGCCAAGTTAATTTTACGAATAAGAATTCTTGAATTAAAATAAGGTAATAATAAATACGCAAGCGATATGTTAGGTTAAATAAAACTGGTGCTTTACGTGAGTTTGACATGTCAGTAGGGAGATCTTTAAAAAAATTACAGAATTGACAGACTGACGTTCTGTTTTAGTTTGGAAAAAAGAATATTGCCGTTCCGTTTAATTCTCACTCAATCTTCACTCTTATAACGATTTTAAATTCAAACGGCACAAAAAGCTAAGTTTCTCATACATTTAATTAGCCGATCATCATATTATGTTTTGTACATTCAAACAAAATAGCTCACCCTTCTTAAGAAATCGAGCCTTAACTAATATATTTATGACTAGACTTATGACTAGTCGAACATATGACTTCAGTTACGTTAACAGATAACGAATCAAGTGATGGCGCAAGAATGTTTTTTTGTGTTATCTCTCGTAGCGTGAGTTCCGAGAACTTTCGTTACTTAACCGGGCAATGGCGAGACCTAGGACTCCAGCCAGAAACTAGTGCTATGCAACACAGCCAAGGTCATCCCTGTGGCGTATGGACTTCGGCTTAGGGTGTTGCTGGATCGCGCGCAAGGGCTGGACTGATAATTTTATTTAATAATTTGGGGATGGGATTAGCGCGTCTGCTTCGGCGCGGGCTGGCGTTTGCGGGGGCCGGGGGCATTACGGCTGATTCGCGTCGAGCCTCGCCGGCGAGGACGGCGCAAGAATGACAGCGGTTCTTGCCTTAAAAGAGGCTTACTGTGCACCCATCTCTTTTTTGTTTTATCAGAGAAATGTGGTAGCTTTAGCCCAGCAGAACATGGAGTGACAGTAACATTTATAAAAAAGTTATCTCCTGATAAAACTTTCAGTGTACAAAGATATACATGAATATATGTAGTTATGACATAACGGAGTATACAACACGATACACTTGGGTGGGGTTGTAAATACGTCACTAGTGATGAACTTACTCGCATGAACTTCCGACTACGCCTAATAAATCTTCCGATGCACATTCCCCAACATTTCCCTTCCCAGTAGGTAGTCATTGTACTAAGAAAAAAAATTATAGGAAGTGAAATAAACTCACGAATCTTTAAGATTTTGAGAAGACTTTACCTAGTAGCACTAATACATAAAAAATAAAGCAATTCGACTTGTAATTTATATCTAAATGCTTTCAGATTTGGTCACCTAAATACTATAATAATGTATAATAATGTTCATGGAAGCGAATTTTATAACTTTTAAGAGTATATACTAAATTAACAAAAAAACATTTAAAATAATTATTAAACACAAAAATATAATTAGATCGTTAATCTGCATTAAAATAGATTTTACATATTATTTATTACAAAGTGTTTCTACCTTGAGTCACAAATAACAAAAAAAATACCCAAATTATAATACAACTATCAACATACCCCAGCAAAAGCCGCGCCATTCCATCCAAGACGATCCTGATCGCGCTGCGGCGTCCTCTGCGGAGGTACTTTGCGATCAGTACGAGAGGCCAGACGTGCTTTGGCCCGCAGTGCCGCGCGCAGAGGAACGTTTGCACGCGCCGCCTCGGCACGACCATGTTGGCAGAATTCAATCAGCGCAACTCCCAAAGCCAGTACCAAACCTCCAACCAAGACGTAGAAGATCCCAGCCACCTGACTTAGTGTCATTTCGGTTATTTTCGTTTGCTGGAATTAATCGTATCATATTGATAAATGTCATGATTGGTAACGCCTAGATAAAACTTACGCAAGAGATATTAAACTTTTATAAATTGAATTCCACCAAAAATAACGTAAATTAAAAAGTAACCTGAAAAAAATTGGTAACCTACACTAGAAGTGAACGGGGCGGAATAAAATGTTTCTCATTTTCATTAGAAGAAATATGCTACCTATACTATTGTGAAGTGCTTAATTTACCACATTCTAAGCAAATTTGTGTGGTCATAGACTCAAAAACACTCATTACTGAGCAAATGAATAATTAAAACAAATAACAATGACAGAATAGGAATGCTACCTCATCTTTAATCACGTCGCAGTCTGGTTTTTTGCTAGTTGTGATCCATTTTTTCCAAAGTTTCGTAACCACACCATCTTTTTTTAAACTCACTATTGCTAAATTAATGCCTTCTCTGAAATATAATAAAAACACATACGATTTAAATAGGCACTGTCTAGACAAAGATCACTGGCTCAAACCCTGTGATCATTACGAAGAGTTCATCAACTTGACAAACCACGCTATAAGAACAAGAAAAACATCGTGACGAAAGCTTTATACGCCTCAGTAAATTTCAAAGATATGTCTGAACTATAAATGAAAGGCGGTCGCAGAAAAACTCTGGTAAGTATTTGGTAACATCTGGTAACATTTGGTAACATTTGGTAACATCTGGTAAGTAACCAGAAAGGTAACCTAATCATACCTCCGGTAAAATGTGGGTTTTCTGACACCTTCGCCGAACATGTCAGCGATCCCCTCCCCAAGAACCAAATATGAATCAGAAAAGTATTAAGTTTTGAGTTAAACAATGGTTTCTTATTAATCCTTAGCCATAAGTATCGCAAACCAATTAAAACGTTATATACAAATTTAAACTTATTAAAAATCACGTCCGCAAATCGTGTTGCCATAAAAAATTGTGGTATAAATTTGAAACGTGGAAGCGCCTTTTTTGATGTTGCCCATGTAAATTTACGACTTTTCAGTACTCCGGTTCAGTACGACCGGGAATATTCGCATCTAAGCGAGATTCAGGCGAGATAGAGCGTCCATACCATCAAAATTTACGTCAGTGTTTCCATTTTCTTTTTGGGGATTGCTATTTAAGTATTTTTATAAATAAGCTAGCTGTCCCGCCCAGATTATGTTCGGTGTAAAAATTTAAATCTAAAATATCGCGCCTTCTGTCGAGTAAAATTTTCCTGTGGTAATGTACGTAATAAAATACGTCTATTACGAGTTACATTAAACGTATACTACTTTTTTGTTTGTTCCTATAATGCATGAATATAAGCAGTCTAGTCTTAGCCCTTGTATTGTAATGAGAGAAAATAAGATCGTACTTTAACAGTTTAGTCTCAGGTTAGCGCAAACGAGGTTAATCCGTTCTTAATTTAACTAGTTATACCCCAGTAGAACTTTATAATGTGGGATAGGGAACCAAGACTATCAATGCAGCTGTAAATATAGGATAAACCTTTATGCTTTTAAAGGATGTGAAATAGCTCAACGTGAGCTTAAGAATTCTTAGACAGATAAAAAAGCTCTTCTACTTCGACATATATGGTAAAACAAAAACCTAACGTGTTATATTCAATAGTAGCATTAAAATACGTACGTAAAAAATACGTAGTTATAATGAAGACGATCATCAATGCCTAACAAAAACCATTTCCTGCCTTGCCTCTTTCCGAATTTAACAAGGGCTAGGCGCTAGTGACCAAAAATCTTACTTATTCATGCACAAAATATTAGTTTAAAGTATTTACAGATACCAATAAAACATCAAAGCATAAGTTTGAAAAAACTAAACGCTTTGTATCGAAAAAGTTTGCCTCGCCGGCACCTCAAGTAATCTTATTTCAATGGAGGCGAATACTCCATAAATAGACTTCTCCTGCAGCTGTAACCGAGTTGTTTCTCGTCGATGATAGTGTCGGCGCTTTATTTGTATTCCAATTACATTAAAATTTATCAGCGTTTGCGTTTTATTATTTAAATAAGAAATAGCGACGACTCCTTTAATTGCGCTTTTCTTAATATGCTTCTTTAAAGTAGTACCTACGGAATGTCATCCTTTCGTTTCTTGAATTAGGAACGTCTCTAATTAACTTTTTTAGCGTTCCTAATTTAAACAGAGATTGTCTTTTTTTATAAGTAGAATATAATAACTTACTTTAAAGGCGACCCTTTAGCCGTGGCAATGGCAAAGTTTACGTGCTTATACTGGCGCACATGAGTAGAGCATCTCTCCGGGTCTGTAATCGCCTCACCCAATCCCGGATCCCTCGCTAAATTGTTTCGCGGGACTATGTAGGAGTTCTGAAATTACATTGTCGTTAATACCAAATGCTATTAAATGCTGTATATTATTCGAAAATCCATCGGACACGCCACTAGAACTGAGTTGGTAATAGATTTTGTGTTAATTCTGTCGAGTACATTTGAACACACACTGTTACCACGCCAAAGTGCAAATACAAATTATCAATTACATAAATAATAAAGTTCATACCTTCGCTGATTATAATTTTGAAATATCACATCTTCGAATTATTAAAAAAACAATAAATTTTGTATTTATTCGCCAATGCGCTTATACAGCATCCCATGAACAATGTCTATTTGTTACCTGTAGTTTGAAAAAGGGAGATGTCTCTTACTTCAATAATCGCGCTTGGTGGGAAGTTCAATGCTTGAGCTGGTTCTGTAATCCGTTCTACAATGAGGTATGCGGCCAGGTTTGCGGTGTATGAGCACACTAATATAAGGGCAAAGAACCACCAAACTGTGCCGACTATTCTGCCAGATAGTGATCTAGAGCAATGATAAAAGTTAAAGTTAGAAAACTGTTGTGGTAATTACATTTCATCGCTTCCCTGTTTAGAACCAATGAATAAAAATTAATAGTAATGATGTTATCAAATCAAACAAATTCAAATATAATTGTTGAGGTCACGAAAGCAGTGTTTTACCAATACCCTGATAGGATTGTGAAACATAATATTTTATTTCATTATAATTTTATCGTATCATTTTAGAAAAATACGGTCACATTTTATAATCATAATCAGCAAAGGGAGATAAGTTATTTTATTATACGCCGTATTCCGCATCGGTAGACGTAACAAGGTGATTATCCGCTTTCTTTTTACACAACGTGCACAGTACACTGTTGTGTATCTCGAATACGCACGATTTAACACGTCACACGGAATTTAATCTAAAATTCCAGGCTTTGGTCCATTGAATTATTGACCGCATTACTTTGAACAATCGGTGTTGCGTATTGCTCCTCACGTATATAGGTATTCCGGCTATTCTGTTAAGCGCTTACTATTAAAATAGATCGGTTATAAGACTTACCTAGGCACAACATCGCTACCTTGTTGCATAAAGGATCCCAACGAAAACCAAAATGAGTTCCAAATACTAAATTCGTTGTGTAATATTATCTATAAGAAGAAAGTATAATATCAATATCATTTGGGGCGAAACAAAAAAAGCACTTCACAATAATAACGAAATTTTGTTACCTCATTTGTGCTGCTTATAGGATGATCCAATTGCGTATCAGATATAGATACCGACCGCCATTCGTGGGGAGAAAACCTCGAGACTAAGAAAAGTACGATGCTTACGGCAAAAAAACTTAACAGTACACACAGCTGGAAAATATCAATATATATTTTAGTGTTTTTAAATTATTAATCTTACCAATAATTGTTGTTATCTAATGATCAGACAAGATTGTATTAAGGGATTGATGAACGTGAATGAAACGAAAGAGGTCTATAAGTCTAGATAAAACTGGAATTCCAAAATCAAATAGGACAACTTGAGACGTATGGCGTCACTCATTTTTAAGCGATTTTTAAGCGAGCAATCCCGTTTGTATGAACCCAACCCGCAATATATACAGCAAAATAGTCGTTTGATCTTTTAAGAAATTCGCAACTACCCAGTATATGTTTCACTTATACCCCAACATATTGAACGTTTAGGAATGTTTAATATTGAACTAAGTACATAATATGTTTGTAGAAGGATTCAACACAGCTTACGGTCCGCTCGTCGAGGACAATGAAACTCTTAATTCAGAATTATATGACAAAAAATGGATAGCGAAATTCTTAAGCAAAATAGGTACCGCAATCTGAGTATCTCTACCGAAGAACTGCCATAAACATTTATGTATATGCAATGTACACAGTTTTATCAGCAAAATGTTTGGATACGCTTGGGGCGGTATGTAAAGTCAGTTGTTATAGAAATGTTGCAACTAACTTTTGTTTCCCAATTCAGCTCCACTTGTTCATTCTTTTATTTATTTTAACGACTGTTTATTCTGTGCAATCACATTCTTTTGTTCTCTACAGTATATTTTTATGTTTAGATATTTTTTGTATCCAGTAGAATAATTTAACCGGTAGTTAAAAAGTATTCAAACATCATTATGATTTAAAGGACTGTGCACATTTACGCAGATATTTGTACAGACTTACCCAAATCTCCTTGGACAGAGGTCGTAAAAAGCTAAATGTATCCGCCAACTGTTTCGGTGATTTTGTATTTGTTATTGGTGTATCGATAGATAAAAATGGTTCGCTGAAATCAAGAACTTTTTCTTGATCAGCTGAGTCAGCTAAAGGTGTAACTGCTATATCGGCTTCCTAAAAGAATATAAAGTAAGAGAATAAGTAAGAATTCAGTTCACTCGCATTATATTTGCATAAATATAACTTTTTTAGTCTGAACAGATAAATTAATCATACTCAAAATTATAATTTTCCATGATAAAATAACGCTACTTATAAAAATAACCTATATTAAAATACCGACAACTGCAATATAAAAGTTATTATTGCAAGAACTTGTAAAACTGTAAATACCTGTAACTGCGAGTTATGCAACGGTGGAACATTTTTAATTTATTTAGTACCACGTGGATTTTAAAAGAGCAATAGCTTGTTTTATTTTCATCATCGTAAAGCTTGTTATGTTATTGATAACTGCAGTTGTCCTAAGTTTAGAAAAACCGTCGTCACGCGAAGGCGTAATTTTGAATCAAAGTTAAAAAGTTTACTAGGTATACCTACAGATAATTGTTGAAAACAAAAAAAAATTTTTGCTATAATGAAATGACTTAGTTTAATAGAGACTCAGGGGAGTCTCTAAGGTCATCTTGTGTATAAATTACGAGTCATATCTAGTTATTCTGTTGCATTAACTTTTTTATTTCAAACTGGCTGTGCGGGCAACAGTAATGATCCCACTTAAACTATTATTAAGAAATACGTTAGCTCAGCTCTTTTCTTCAATGCATGATTTCATGACGATCGGTTAAGTATGTACTGTAGTTAGGATGACAAAGCGTAAAGCATGTTCCTTTTCTTTTCAGTAATCACTATTGTAGGAATCACTACACATTATTATTATCTTACGGATACTGACTAGAGCTAAGAAGCATACAATTATATTATATTCTTTCTTCTATTTTTCATAAGAAGAATTTCATTTATTTCATTCATTTTATATATTACTTGTTAGGACAATCATTTTTTAGACAACTTTGCGTTGCTACATTTTATGTCAGTACTAACTCAAACTAAAAAAATAATATGAACTATTTCCACCCAATACCATTCTGCAATGTCATTACATTAACTCGGTAAATAAATTCCGCAAGGCAAACTTTGAACATTAAAATGCTATTTGTAAATGTAATATAGATTTAGTTGCCGTATAATATTTCCGTCTTCAAATACATAGGGAATTCATTCATTCAGTTTTTTGTGTATCGTTTTATCTTCGATGCACCTAATATCTGAAATTGCACGTCAAATATGACTGCTTTGTGTTTGTATCGAGAAGGTTTAAAGAAAGCGTTATATAAGTGGTACATGGATCACACTCCCCTAAGGAACTGAACATTCGAATAATGTTATTTAACCAAGGTCTATCTTTGTAAGCTCCCAGAACTATTTTATAGCATTTCTGATACTTTACGAGTAGTACTACTGGATGTTTTTACTAAGTTATTAATAAAAATATTAAATAATAATTATAAAATTACCTTTCGTAGAATTTCTCCAACAAACCCAGTCCAACCTTCATGTAAATTCTTGGTACCAACTTTTCCATCTTTCACAACTCTTATAGTATCTAAAAAGTAGGTTTATTTATAAAATACTTTATCTAAAGTAGATATAAAATATATTCGATCAAGTATCATAAAATATATACATACATTTAATCCCAAGTTTCTGCGCTATTATGTCAGTAAGGTCCTTGTAAAATCCATGATATTGTCCTACTCTCTGTCCATATTCTACTGGTTTCTCCATCAAATATGGCTCTTGGAGGGTTGATGTCACGACATAGGTTTTATTTGTGTCATAAGATGCTGGGGACTTTAACTGGACGTATTTTGGCGATACGAGGTGGAGACCGTGGGCATCCGACCAGGTTGCGATCTTAGCAAGGATAAGTTAATCAGTTTCCAAGACGCAAGTATGAAATATTAAATACCTACAATTTTAGTTATAACAAACATAAATCTCTCAGAATAGAAGTTACGCAATTGTGTCTGAAGTGTTGAAAGCAATCGTCGCCATAAAACATAGGTCAGAAGGAATTCTTAAAACGCCCCAAGAGGCGACTCGATTACAAGAAAATGTTCCAAAACTTTTGGACCCATTGATTTATGAACGCAGGAAAATCATTAGAAAGTTTAACAAAACTTAAGTAAAATAAAGTTGAAATTAATCTTTGCAAGTAAGTACCTGTTAACTGGTGTACGAACTCTGTAATGTTTCAGAACTTTGTTTTATACTTATTTATATTACCGCCATAATGCATAGGTTTTTAATAAGAATACGAACAATAACATAATGATTATGATATTGTTCGTATTCTTATTAAAAACAAAACTAGTTACTTTCAACAGGAGTGTCATCTATTGTTGTTTAAACGTTATTTCCCTTAAGAAATATTTCAACACGTTAATATTTCCACGGATCTACTTTGAATAATTAATGTGAGAAATCGTAAGTGTTATCAATATATCCTCACGGCTTCCCACAAGGGTCCCCGAAGGGGTAGGCAGAGGTGTATAGGTAATACCCACACACCCACTTTCCGCCAGAGGTATATTAGGTGCCATTGTGACAGATGGCGAGTCCATCGCCGTTACTCAAGCACGACTATACATACGCCTTTTTTTTTTATTTCTTCTTAGACGTATGCAGTTGATGTTTTCCTTCACCGTAAAGCTCGTGGTGTGACTATTCACTGTACTTAAGTTCAGAAAAACTCATTGGTACAGTCGGGATTCGAACTTGCGACCTTTGCGTCGCAGGCAACTGCTCGAACCACTCGGCCACCACGGCTTATGTTTTGTTATCAATATGCTAGACATATTGATAACAAAACATAAGATTACATATACAGATAACATAACATTTTATTAATAAAAACGTAAGAAGTAGTTGAAGCGAAGAAGTGAGTATAGATGCATGAGGACCAAATGAAAGTCTGTAAGTCTCGAAAGGTCTTGGGACCCCTCTTCACACACTATAAGGGACACGATGTGAAAAAGGTCACAGCTAGACAATACCATCAAGGTTTTTTCATATATTCAAATAATACATTGTAGACATACCTGTAACATAGCACTTTGTACAGTCATCTCAACAATTTGTAGAGTGAAATTGTGTCGATGTCCCTCTTCGTTGAATGAAATATTTCCTGTGAGGCTTTCGATGTCCGTCTGAGTATACAAGTGAGAAAATGTTATTCAATGTTTGTGTATACATCTCTCAATAACATGACTTAGGATAATTTCCAGGAATTAGGATACTTGTTATCTACTGTTACCAAATATTTAAACAAGTATATTTAGGGTATACTAAATTAAATACATTATATAAGATATGGTTGTGGATATTTAAAGTGTGTAAATATTTTAATCTATATGAACTTACTTTTTTTATTAACCTTGAAATTTTGTCGCCATGTTCAAAAGGTACTACCCAGCTCTTTCCAGGATTACAGTCGATCACTTTGGTAGCATTTGCTTGACCTGCGGCTCTTCGAAGGGCGCTTCTGAATGCATCGGGCTTCTTCCTCCATAATCGTCCCAGGGCATCCATCAATACTTGAACACCGTCATACATCAGCGCTGTTTCCGCCTATGTACATTTAACATATATTTTAAATCGAACTAAGGCTGTTACAAAAACAAAGTAATGTTTTTGTTAAACAAACCTAATAAAAAAAAATCTGAAGCTTAAATGACGTCCCATTATCATCGCCTCCCGCATATAATTCCGCGTTCTTAAGTCATACAATCCTAACATACAGTTTATTGACAATTACATCATGCCGAGATAGATTTTCTCTACACACTAAAAGTACAAAAACCACAAAGCTGAATTTTATCTGCATCCAAAAATATCTGAATAATGAGCAGAGAATGAAAAACAGAAATGTTTAACATTCCCTCAAACATTGCTTATATTTAAACCATGAAACATACCACTGCATAACAATGCGAATTCAAATAAATTTCCCAACATATCCACCGTTGTACGTTAAATTCTGTACGTGTTAACAACTGCGATGAGCTAACTTCAGAACAATCCCCTTGGGAGCCGACGAGTAGTCGACATGAAAAAGACCTATATAGATACCTCTTGGGAAAGGGAGATCATATGAAGTAATAATTTATGCAGGGATGCCCTTCTTACGGTTTCATTTGGGTGTACCTACGTGAGACAGTGAAATCTGCATAAACATGTTACAGTCTACGTCAAAATTTTCTACGTTGAGAGGCCAATTTCAACTCCTTATGCAGTACTTTATGTTTAGCGATGTGACGTAAAATCCTGCTTATATTAACATAAACATTTTAACTTAGTTTATGAAGTAGATTTACATGAATGAAGCAGATACATTATATAAGATATTAAATATTTTTCAAATACTCTGTAAATCTGATCACTCGATTAGTATTATGAATATTTCAGTTATGAACTTAGGTATGTTTTTTAACCTCCTATGTAATAATATATGTAATACTTATTACCTTATGTCTACCTGTCCTTATTACTTAATAAGGACAGGTAGACATAAGTCCTTACCTACACCTGTCCTTATTTATTAGTTTGCATGTATACATATTCGATGTTAACAGTAAGTTATACAATAAACGAGTATACCTTGTGTCGAAACATTTTCGTGCCGAAAGCCGTTCAAGGTGGCCGAGTGGTTCCAGCAGTTGCCTGCGACGCAAAGGTCGCAAGTTCGAATCCCAACTGTACTTATGAGTTTTTCTGAACTTAAGTACAGTGATTAATCACACCACGAGCTTTACGGTGAAGGAAAACATCGAGAGGAAACCTGCATACGCCTGAGAAGAAATTCAAAGGCGTATGTATAGTCGTGCTTGAGTAACGGCGATGGACTCGCCATCTGTCACGTTGGCACCTAATATACCTCTGGCGGAAAGTGGGTGTGTGGGTATTACCTACCAGTATAATACACCTCTACCTACCCCTTCTGGGATCCTTGTGGGAGGGCGTGAGGATACATATACACATTCGATACCTTGTGTCGAAACATTTTCATAATTTACTTTTATAATAAATAATAATATATCCTCACGCCTTCCCACAAGGGTCCCCGAAGGGGTAGGCAGAGGTGTATAGGTAATACCCACACACCCACTTTCCGTCCTTTTAATATCATATTATACATATTCTTACTACGAAGTAAATATTTAAGGAGTTTGGATATTCTGTAGTCTTGAGTGGAGTAGCGTCCAGTTTCCTGTGCCTATTCCGTCCAGGCGTTAACGATAGAATTGCAAGTATGTAAAACAGACAATTGACAATCAATTCTGGATGAATAACAGATTGTGGTCTCGGCCTTTCTGGGGTCGCGCTCAAAGCTTATCCACACCTGGCAAGTTTCTCTCCAATGCAACTCTTGGAACTTGAATCTAAGATAACTAGTAACTGGGCTTTGAGAGCTAGGTACTGTACAATGATACCTGAATAAAACCCACCTTAGGGGTATAATACATACATAATTATAATTACGCCGAGTCTCTCACGGGGTAGGCAGTGTTCTAAAAACTTATAGTGGATAAGACTACTCGATCCACTCGACGACCACTGCTCTATAACCACCAGTATAATACTTGAACAACAGAACCAATACAACAAACCTAGCACTCGAATTACACATTGGTATGAACGTAATGAGTACAGCACTTACCGATATGGTTCCCTTGAACCGGGGGTCCATTCGACGCAAACCGTCCATGAAATCGCGTACAATCTTGCGCGAGTGGTCGACGATGCGGAATCCCGTTATATTCACCGCCCCATACTCGGTTACTTCGTCCTCCCAATGATCGTCCATAACCTGTTAATTGGTATGTTATGGGTCAGGATGGGACGTTCGTTCCACAACGCCAGTAATAATACTAACCAAGTTATATGTATTATAAAATTTGTACCCCAGTTCTTATTGAGCACACTTTGAAGTATAATTTATAGGCGAGGGTGCGTGATGACGGTTATTGTACGTAGTTTCACCATTTCATATTAATAGAAAAATATAAATACATAATTATATTAGGACTCGATTAAGTTGCCTGTTGTAGCCCTTTTGCTACTGTCAGTTTAATTAATTCCGTGAATTTCATGACACAAGATACCTAAATATTTTAACATAATAAAATGTATTATTCTTGATGTGGGACTACAGCCTGCGGTGTACATGTCCGTGAAACACGCGTAACATTGTATGTAAAAATATCGAAGTTTATCGTAAATATTTTTTAATATTAATATTGTATGGAGGATGGTTCCCAGAACTCTGCATGAATTTACTATTCGTCCATTACGCTGCTATTCATGCAACTTCACATGCCATACAGTCGGTAATGCGTCATTACTTACGGTTATACAGCTACGGTGCGATTTTACACTACAACGGACTTCCCTTAGTTATTATATTAATTAATTAATAATTCATTATTGTGACATTAATTAAATTTCAACTAGGTATCAAACTTAACACATAGGATTCATGGTATCTACCGTGGGTTACCGTTTTTTGAATGTAGTTTCATCAAGATGTCAATATATATTTTAATTGTAGTTAAAATATTTGAATCTGACATAATCAAACAGTGCTGCTATTGAAAGAACAGCACAAATTTAAAGTACTTTAACTCCCCTTTGAATTGAAAATTGGGGACTGCCTCGTTCATGCCGATACTCACCAGCCCACTGAGCATGTAGTGATAGGTTCTGCGTCCGAGCTGCACTTTTCGAACATGGTTCACTAGGATGCTTTTGGCATTTTTCGTGTTGCAATCAAGTACAATGCGCTTATTGCCCCAGCGGTCGTATTGCTCCAACGCTATTAGGAACTCTATGGCATCGGAGGCATTATTGATTCGTTTGACAAGAGAGATACGGAAGGAATTTTTTCCAGGCTGCATCGTTTGGTACAGCTGTTGAAGCCGTAATAATCCTAGAACAAGAACGAAATAAGCATTTGTCACGTATATTCCTATAAGCTAGAGAATAGGTAACAATTTGGTCTATTAGGATGTTTTATATACGAAGGTGACGACGACGTTGATTATCTAGTAGTAAGCGGTTACTGCAGCCTATGAGCGCTTGTAAAACCAGGGGTATCGCTCGCGCGTTGCCGACCCACAATTAATGGCTATAGTCGATCAGTCTGAGTGCTATCGCTTGCACTTAAGCCGCTGAATCGATATTGATGAAATGGATGTGACATAATACATTTGCACATTAGCATATGAATATTTGGACTAATGAAAAAAATATACAATATGGCTATGTCGTCGGCGTTTTTGGCAATCTTCCGCGTGACGGGGTTTTAAGATTTTTTTATTTTATTTGTAAACATGTAAAATGTGGTAATTTAGTTTTAGATATCTTTTCACTTGTCGGTAGGGCCCACACACCCACTTTTCGCCTAGGTGCCAGGTTTCGCCACTTTTTAGGTGCCATCGCGAGTCCAACGTTCTCAAACGTTATTTTTCTTCACCCTAAAGCTCAGGACCTTTAATTTTAGAACTCTCAATATACTCGGGAATAAAATTGCAAATTTGAATCCCGAGTGTACGAGATTCAAATTTGCTAACTTTGTGTAGCAGGCGACTGCTTTAACTACTGTTTACATACATACATACATACATATCATCACGCCAAGTCCCTAACGGGGTAGGCAGAGAGTATAGAGCGCCAGTTCTCTCTAGACTTCTATACCTCTTTCGCTTCGTCCACATTCATCAGTCTCTTCATACATGCTCGTCGGTTTCGAGTACTCTTAACGTTCCCGTCCTTCAGAGTCCGATCTATTTGATCCAGGTAGTTGGAACGTGGCCTTCCTCTGCCTCTTCTTG